>CM069863.1:171830753-172035753 GCA_036172795.1 Pelodytes ibericus | reverse complement strand
TCTGACTGGCACAATATTACAGGCATCTGACTGGCACAATATTACTGGGGTCTGAATTTCCCAATATTCCTGGTATCTGACTGGCACAATATTCCTGGGCTCTGACTGGCACAATATTCCTGGGCTCTGACTGGCACAATATTCCTGGGCTCTGACTGGCACAATATTACTGGGCTCTGAATGGCACAATATTACTGAGCTCTGACTGGCACAATATTACTGGGCTCTGAATGGCACAATATTACTGGCATCTGAAAGGCACAATTTTACTGGCATCTGAATGGCACAACAATTATGGCATGTGTGTGTGTGGGGGGGGGGGGGGTAACATTGCGATGGATGGCGGGATTGCATGCAGGGGAGGGGGCAGGGTCCAGGGGGCCCAAGCAAATGCTTGCCCAGGGTCCAATCACTATTAAAGACGGACCTTGTGTGTGTGTGTGTGTGTGTGTTTGTACATATATATATGTATATGTTTTAACCGTTATTAAATTACCTTTAATGGTATTAACATTACAGAGTTTGATTTAGTTGTCCATTTGAAATCTCTATACTTATAAGGGTTTAATCATTAAAGAGAGAATTGCAGGGAATTGAGATGGGCCAAAGTAGCTGAGCTGGAAACATTCTCCCATTCAGCTAAATACAATTCCCTGCAATTATCTCCTTAATGAATAAAGCCTATTGCTGATCCATTAAAGCTGTGAGTACATGTATTATCTCACAGAAGTGGTTTCCAATATATTTACAATATTGATATTGCAGCCTTTTTTTTTTTTTTGCTCTGTACTGAGAGGGATATCATTTGAAGGCATCCATACTTGAGAGTTTACAAATAAATGCTTTTTTGTCCCAATGCACCCTCTCCATACAGGAGCACAATAAAATATTTTAAATATGCAAATGATTTTTTTAAAAATATATAAACCTTTATTCATTTTTTTACAGATATCATAATCCAAAATACAAGGTGCAAAGTGTTATGCTTAATACAATTTCAATAATTCAAAGAGTTGTTACAAGGCCACTTGACAAATAAGTTATTAACGAACTGCTTTTCCTGTCATCTGCAAAATTATATGTTTGAATGTCCCAGTATCTACCCTGGGATAATGCGTACCTTTTAAAAACAACATCTACACCCTTCATACATACCTACACTCATACAAATTTATGTGGAAAGCCCTATTATCGATCAGGGTGGGGGGGTTCTTACACCAAGATGCACAGGTTTTTTTTATGTCTCTCTTATCTGGGGAGTTCACTCTCAGAAGAAAAGAAAAATGGCCAACCTTTGTCTAAACCCGCTTAGGAGACGCACTGTGGGGGAAGTCTGCCATGATCATACAGGCGTTAGATCAACATCTGCAGTGTCCATATTTGACCATATCCATTCCATCTATCTGTTTCATACCCGTAGTAGAATCTTTCTTCCCTCGCCTGAAATTCGATTTGTGACTTGAACTCAGGCCATGTTGTATAATGGCAAGGGTCTTTTTGGGTGTTTCCTTCTTTGAGATAAACTTTAACATTTTTGATATAGCCTTATTAGTTAGATCCTCCCAGTCTGATGAGTCTGATACTGGGTTAGCCATAAAAAAACATGTAATCCTCCGGTAGATGAAGAGTTCACTAGGCGCTAGGTTGTAGACCTAGATTGAGAGACAGATCCGGGAAGGGAGCCAACCAGTTCTCTATATAGAGATTTTTTATTCTAATTGATATTCTTACTTGAAGTTTGCCTTTATAATGATTATGTTGTAAATGTTCATTGGTCTCAAAAGAAGTTTCCTGAGACCAGTGGATGTTTAGTTATTTTTAATTGAAAGCCCATCCCGGCACGCACCCTAAAAAGTTCACACCCCAGTGATCAAACACAGTTATCTGTCAGGGTGTCAATGGCTTTCAGGCATAAACTGCAAACATTACATTGTAATCCAATCAGCTAGAGTTTTGGCTTTTACCGTATAGATGAAAAATGATTTTCTTTACAGTTACACCATGTTATTTTTCAGGTGCATTTTAAAAAGACATTATAAAACAAAACAAAAACAGGAAGAAAAGAGGAGAAAAATTGCAATAGGAAGTTAGCAATAAAGTGAGTTGAACTTTAAGTTCCAATTATCATGACAACTCGATTGACTTTTTAATAATCCAAATGGCTTTTGCAATAGTTTAGCTCGTGATTGATTGACCTATTCCATAGTTGCCAACATCAGCCATGTTTCCAGGGACTCATATTTGTTCCACATGCTGCAGAAAGACCATGCACGGGTTTTTCTGCCCCTAACTTTATTCTTATCTCCCTTTCCTTCTCTCCCCTCCCACCCTCTATTATTCTCTTTTCTTCCTCCTTTTCTGGCCTCATCCTGTTACCCCAAAGGACACGTATATATGTAAAATGCATACATATGTCCAATATCTTAGAAACAAAAATGACACGTGCCCTGTCTTCCGTTATGTCAGAAGCCAACTTCTGTGTTGACGATATTTGACGTATACCTGTCTGTGTATTTTTTTCTTTTCTTTTTGTTGTCGGTGAAATCAATAAACACAATTTGAACACAAAAGAAAAAACTAACAATAATGGAAATGTTATTGCCTGAAATCACATCATCCTCAAATCACTAATACTTGCCCCCCCAGCCTGTAGTAACCATAAACATGCATTTATTTATGTTTCCTTTTGTACCTTATGGCTACAGCATTATGTACTTGTATTTGCTTAACCAAGGCATAAATCCTGTTCTTTCTTGAAGCTGAATTGAGGTACTTTTTGATACTGCATTATGCTGCTTTGTTTGGTAAAATACATATTAAAGTACAAATCGGAGGAATAACCTTCGATTAAACACATAAGTTCTATCAGCTGGGATGGAAGTGGCATAATCAAGGACCGCTTATCATGGGATGAAGATGAGATGAAGCTGTTATGCACAGATATTTCAGCTCAAAATGACTCAGTACCTCGAGCTGTGCTGTGTTGTAAGAAAGCAGTGTGTGTGTGAGAAGATACCGAAGGCCAATAAAAGTAAAAATAGATCATACACGTATCAAAATTTCACACATGCTTTGGTGATCACTGTCCAAATGCTGAATATGTTTAATGCTACGTGTGTTCTCAGTCTTTGTTTTTGTGGTCTTTTTTGTTGGTTACTTTGAGATCTGCCCACCCCGAAGGCCCAGATGTTCTTCACGGATATCTAAGGAACATGTGCTGTAGGCCTCGCACCAACACAAGAATAATCAAGCCTGTTCTCTTCTGTACGTTACTTTGGGATTTACCAATCTCTAAGGCCCAGATGTGGTTCACAGATATGAAGGGAATAGAGGCTACAGGCATAATTTTCAGACCAACACAAAAATAAACAAGCTAATACATGTAAAAACAGAATTAAGTGGCTTACTGTAAGAAATGTCCCTGGACAAAGAGTATAAATTGAGCTGTACTGGAAAAAGATGTATCTGTTCAGTAAAACCCACTTTTACACTGTGTCATCTTTTTAAAAAAAAAGAAACAACACAAACTCTTGTCTCAATACAAACATAGAGAAATGATGAACATATAAATATGATGCAAATATGATGCAAGTACGTTGTAATTGGCTAAAAAGCAAAGACTGCTCTTTTTGTTTTTATAAAGTTGACCAAGTACATAAATACAAAAGAAATTAGATATTTCAGTTATATGAACTGACCAAGTACTTTGGTAAATTACTTTGCCTTATTTAATATTTAGTGGAATCAATACTGCAACCAAACTATGTTCTTATCAGAGAGGTATAGAGACTGTGAGAACGTACAAATTGATAAAACTCTAGTATTTTTGTCCATTCGTTGGTAAGGAACTCGACTGACTATAGCCGTAATCAATGTAACAATCAAATAATTTTTACAGACTGGCTTCTAGGAGTCCAGGCTTTATATATGGAGTATTTAATTAGGCTGTAATATTTTCACATGTCCTGTGTAGATGTGTTTCACGTAAAACATTTATATTACAATGATGTAACTCTCATGTTCGGGATAGATACATATAGACAAACCATGCAACAAAAAAGAATGAAGCAAGTAACAAAAAAGAGATGTACTTATCCGTCTAGCTTCTGTCGTGGCTTAATTGGTCCTTTGATCAGCTATTTGAAGTGAAGTTCATCACAGGAAACAAAAGTATTTTACCCACTCCATTTAGAAAGGTAGAAAATTCTTTAATAAATTGCATAGGTAGAAAAGTATATTCCAAAAAAACGAACAAATGTGCAGTTGAGCCCAAAAAAATAGTGCAATCATTAAAAACAATAGAAGTAAACCTATCTTCTCTTGTTTTGGATAACCGGGAGTAAAAAAAAATAACCGACGGGTTAGTCCAATGTCTTTCATGTTTTAATAGGTATGATTTATTATCACCCCTACGTTTGGATTTAGTAATTTCTTCCAGTGCTACAACTCTTAAAGAGGTAGAGAACCATGTCTTGACTCTTTACAATGAACCGCCATGGCATTCAACTTTTCTCGATCAGTCCCACAATATTATCTATATTTCTGAAAGCTGATTTATGTTGGATAATTCGGTCCCGCAAGGTTAGGGTAGTGCATTGTATGTAAAATTTGGCACATGGACAAGTTAACATGTACACCACATGATCCGTGCCACATGTTATATATTGTCTGATATACACTTTATGTCTCTTGTATGGATGGTTTATGTATTTAACATTTCTAGTGTGTTGGCACTGGACACAATGGCCACACTTGAAGTTGCCCCTAAGTGTGGGTGTTTGATTTGAATATGTGATGTCACTATGGACTAAAGTATTTCTTAGGATAGATGACGAACGATAGACCATATTGGGATCATCTGAAATATGATGTTTCAGTTAAGAACATGGTTGATTTGTGGGGTTAATGGGGAATATGTGGTTATAAATCTTACAGAGGTTCCATTTTTTGTTTTATAATGATAGAAGTTTGGGATATTTTTTTATCAAGCTTAATTAATTACTTGCCATGTGTCAGGCTTTCATCTTTACTTTTGGTTTTTTTTTCTCGCGATCGCGTCATTAGACCACGCCCCTTCATTAGGCCATGCCCCCTTCAATGACGCGATCTTCCTGGGACTATAAATAACAGTCTGCAACAGACACAAATCGCTGAGTATTGTCTCTAGCAGCTGTTGTTCCTGACTCCTTAGCTTCAAGCTACCTTAGAGTATCTTGCTACTTTCATTTTTGATTACCTGTTGCTGACCCGGATATCCTCGACCATTCTGATTTCTCCAATCCTGACCTTTGGCTTCCTGAATCGAATTGTGTACTTCTCCAATCCTCTGAATACGGACCGTCCCTGTTATCCTGCATTTTTCTCTATCACCTAACCGCAAGTACCTTCCATATCTTCAATCAAGTGTTCCATCATATTTTTTACTTAATACTTCAATCAAGTTACATATATTTTTCCATATTACGTCAAATTTTTTCTCTGCAATCAATATCAGTCAGTTTTTTTCTTCTTTTTGCTGCTAAACTTTAATACAAGAATTTCTTAAACGTTATACCTTGTGTGGATTGTCATTTATTTCTGCAGTTGAGTTTCCAAATATTCTTAAAGTCACAGCTACACTGACACCATGACAGAAGCTAAACTGATAAGTACCTCTCCTTTTTGTTATTAGCTTCATTCTTTTTTGTTACTTGTTTCATGGTTTGTCTATATGTATCTATTGCGAACACAAGAGTTACATCGTTGGAATATAAATGTTTAACATGTTTTCTATACAGGACATGTGAAAATATTACAGCCTAATTAAACACTCCATATATATAACCTGGACTCCTAGAAGCCAATCTGTAAAAATGATTTGATAGAGAGAGTGAGAGAGAGATTTGCAAACACTCATATCAGGGGCGGATCCAGAGTCTGATCTCGGGACGGGCACATGTTCGGCTGTCTTTTCTTCTCTCCCATGTCCGTCTGTCTTTTCCTCTCTCTCATGTCCTTCTGTCATGCTCCTCTCCCTTCCCATGTCTGTCACACTCATCTCACTCCCTGTGTCCATCTGTCTCTCTTCCTTCCCATGTCCGTATCTCTACTCTTTCTTCCCATGTCTGTCTTTGTATCCTCTTCTTTCCCATGTCCGTCTTTGTATCCTCTTCTTTCCCATGACTGTCTGCCTCTCCTCTCATTTCCCATGTCTGTCTGTCTCTCCTCTGCTATCCCATGTCTGTCTGTCTCTCCTCTGCTATCCCATGTCTGTCTGTCTCTCCTCTGCCATTCCATGTCTGTCTGTCTCTCCTCTGCCATCCCATGTCTGTCTGTCTCTCCTCTGCTATCCCATGTCTGTCTGTCTCTCCTCTGCTATCCCATGTCTGTCTGTCTCTCCTCTGCCATCCCATGTCTGTCTGTCTCTCCTCTGCCATCCCATGTCTGTCTGTCTCTCCTCTGCCATCCCATGTCTGTCTGTCTCTCCTCTGCCATCCCATGTCTGTCTGTCTCTCCTCTGCCATCCCATGTCTGTCTGTCTCTCCTCTGCCATCCCATGTCTGTCTGTCTCTCCTCTGCCATCCCATGTCTGTCTGTCTCCTCTGCCATCCCATGTCTGTCTGTCTCCTCTGCCATCCCATGTCTGTCTGTCTCCTCTGCCATCCCATTTCTCTCTCTCTTCTCCCTTCCCATGTCTCTCTATTCTCTACATTCTATGACTGTCTCTTTGTCCCTCTACCCATGTATGTGTATCTCCTCTTCCCCATAGCCCTAGGCAGACAAAATTTGGGCACACCCACGACATGACCCATAACCCACGTTGCACACCAAGGACATGCCCCATCACCCTATTTACATGCCCCATCACATACACATTGCCAATATTATTTGCCATAATATTCCCCAGCCAATTTGCCCAATATAATGCCAGTATTATTTGCCAATCAGCCCCTGCCAATTTGACCAATAATATGCCAGAATTATTTACATTTTAATATGCCCCTGCCAATTTGACCAATAATATGCCAGTATTTTCAATTTAATATGCCCCTGCCAATTTGCTCAATATGCCAGTGTTATTTGCCATTAATATGCCCCTGCCACTTTGCCCAATATGCCAGTGTTATTTGCCATTAATATGCCCAGCCAATTTGCCCAATAATATGTCAGAATTACTTGCCATTTTAATGTGCCCAGCCAATTTGCCCAATAATATGCCAGTGTTATTTGCCATTAATATGCCCTGCCAATTTGCCCAATAATATGCCAGTGTTATTTGCCATTAATATGCCCCTGCCAATTTGCCCAATAATATGCCAGTGTTATTTGCCATTAATATGCCCAGCCAATTTGCCCAATAATATGCCAGTATTTGCCATTTAATATGCCCTGCCAATTTGCATAATAATATGCCAGAATTATTTGTTATTTAATATCCTGCAGCCAATTTGCCATTTTGATACGAGCCCAGCACTTACCTATTCCCTGGTGGCTAGTGGCAGGCAGCATGGTGTCCTCCAGGCTGCCTGTTCGGCTCCCCAGCGGTTGTGAAGAGAGGGCATGTGACTGTCGGCACTTCCCTGTCACATTGCACGGGGAGCAGAACAGGCAGCACTGAGGTTTCTCTGATCTCCTCTCACCTCTGTCTCTGCCCGCAAGTGCGCTTTTTTTAAAAAATTTTTAAAGGGACGGGGTGGGGGGGGGGGGTTTCACTACTGCACCGGCTCTGCTCGGGTGGGGGGGGTTCCAATTGCCCCGTTGCCCCCCCCCCCCCTGGATCCGCCACTGACTCATATAGATTCCTGCTGTGTCCTGAGAGCTGGTTTAGGAATAGCTTGTCTAGACTGACAAGCATATTATAGGTGACATTCTTGCATGAATATAGGTGATGTGGTTAATATTAAGATAAAGTTGTATTTTCATGATAATCTAATCAATAAAAATTGGATTACTTCAATTAACCAGTCTTTACCTTTTTGTCTGAATGAACTTAACCTCTTAATGCCAGAAAAACCACATGGACGGCATAGAACATCCTTTGAAAAGCAGCTTATTCCAACCTTATTCCCACAATGAGCATAGTTGGATTTCTATAAACCAAACTAGAGTCCCCATTCATAAGAATTTCTTATGAATGGGGACTCTAGTTCGGTTTATAGAAAGCCAATAGTATTACATGAATTCCATAAGCCGAAACATTCGGTTTATAGACTTTCGGTTTCTAGAATAGCAATAGCATTACATGTATTCTATAAACCGAAATTCTATAAACTGAATGTCGTTCGGTTTATAGACTTTCGGTTTATGGAATACACGTAATGCTATTGGCTTTCTATAAACCGAACTAGAGTCCCCATTCATAAGAATTTCTTATGAATGGGGACTCTATTTCGGTTTATTGAAAGCCAATAGCATTACATACAATGTAATCGCCGAACCCCGAACTCCAACACGAACATATAGTGAAATGTCCGTGTTCGGGTCCAGGGGCCAAAAACCATAAAGTTCGGTACGAACCCGAACAGTGCGGTTCCGGTTCGCTAAACACTAGTGTTAATGTCCATTATCTAGCTGTGATAAAAAAAAAGCCATTTGGACATTCATTAATATTATTGCATAGGCTATTAGTGAAAATGGTTGTGTCTATATGCATATGATTACTTGTGCCTAAAACAATGCATACCACATGAAAAATAATCTACACATCCATACCAGCAACATGTCATGTATGTTTTATATCTGGCATTTATTTAATGTCATTTGTAATGATACTTTTCTTTTCAGTCTGTAAACTGTAACTTATAGGGTTTCTCTTTTCATTTTTCATATAATTCCATGAAAGTTAAGGCACTTGAGTTAAAAGACATTCTTATAAGGCTCTTTAACCCTTTTGTTGTATTCGCAAGTTCGCAACCTAAATCAATACAATGTGTTGTTTACACATTGGTGGCTGAAAGGGTTAAACCACATAAGGATATTATACAATTAGACGTGTCACACAGACAGTGGCATTTGATGTTCGGCTTTGCACATCACATACTACCTAAGGCGTGCAATATCAAGCTTTATTGCACTAACATTTTATTGAATTTGTTGAGACGTTGAACAAAACCCCCAGCAATATTCAGCCTCCTGAATTTCTCTTGCTTTCCATTAATAGAAACTAATTGAGAGATTTCAAGTGACAAGTGTTTCAATTTAATTAGAACTTGATATATGAACATTTTGGGTTCATTCACATGAGCACGAATGTGTAAACATTTGAAAACTAGCGTCAAGTATCTCTGTTTAAAATCGTACTCGGCTATTTCAAGCTCAGAGTGTCCTTGTTGTGAAAAAAAACATTTTTTTTGTTTAATGGGTCATCAGTTTCAGTGGTATTTTTTATTACATTACAGCATTTGTTAAACTAGAGGCTTTTAGAATGCACAGTCAGGCGTCTGCAAGATCTTCTGATTGCTGAACCAATTCTTATATTAAAAATATACAGGTAATAAAATAAAAATACAAAATGAGCAGCCAATAATAATTAGGCATCGTACCACACAGTTGCCAAATCCTAACCACTAACTCTGCATAAAACAAACTTATTTAACCTAAACGGAACAATTTTTCGAGTCTAGTTATTTTTGACTGACTCTTGCAACTTGTTCACTATTTAATGTCTAGCACCCAGTGTGTGACTGTGATAATGTTGGTATCTCATATAGATGCATATTCAGCATTAGATACCTCACGATCAAATGTTATCTGTGTTTGGTTTAACACACAAGAATCTTTATTGTTTTTTTTGTTATTGTTTTAGTGTCTTGCAATGCATGATGTATCATTATTGCTTATAGAAAGGACAGGGCAGTTATCAAGGTAAATAAGGCAGGACGCTGGAGGAGGTACTAATCTGCTATTAGCCAGAACAAACTAACAGTGTCAGAAAGGATCTAAAGGTTGCGGTGCACAAATACAAACATAGATACCTAGAACGAGTCAATGAAGATACTACATTTGGCTCTTTGGGGGTGGTCCTTAGGAGGATTAGCAGACTCAATTTAATGAATATCTTGCTACACTTATTACAACTGCAGGTATTAAATTAACCATTTGAAAGGCATTATGAAGCCCATTACAGCTGCTCTACAGGGCCATCTCTACTTTTATATTTATTGGTCCTTTATAAATTTTTTCTTCACTTTTGGCTGAATTTACCGCATAGTTTTGTGTTGTTTTGTAAGTAATCTGAGGTCATTTAAAGGAAATTTGATGCACAACAGTATCCCCTTCCTTTCTTCTTACCTTTCTAAATAAAAATAAATAAAAAAAATATTTTGCTTTAAACAACAGTTTCATAAAAGTTATGTTTTAACCGGATCTTGTAGGACGTCCATCCGCAAGTTTCATTATTACATTTATTTCTTAATAATACAACCTCTGGCATTTGGTTCTTTTGCTTTTTAATTTAATATAGTTCACATTCTTCATCTGCTAGCATTGACGTTATCCATGAAGAGCAGGGACTGTATGAAAGGCTGTGCACTCTACATACTATGCATGGAATAGCCGAACATTCTATATACGTGCAAAAACACAGGCGCAACATTTATGTGGTGTAATCTCTAAACATTACATTGGGATGAATTGAAATCCAACCTGTTAACTTATTCTATTTGCCTATTTTTCCTTCTAATCTACTTTAGTCTGATTTTTATTTATTTTTTTACTTTGCATAGAGCAGTTGTGCTTATAATGTGCAATATTACATTGATTCCAAGCTAATATTGGTAAAATTGCAGGGAATAAGTAGCAGACAAGCAATCAGCCTGACATGTGCTCTCCTGGCATCCATCCCTAGAAATACTCATGAGGTGCTAATTATTTAGTATTACACTGACGTAGACTATCTAACTTGCTCAGCTACACAATCATTGTATGTCAATGAAACTATGCAAGATGTATATTATATCCAATAGGATTTTCTTGAAGGGGTGTTGCAGAAAGCAGATTACATTAGCCGATTTTCATCCTTCATGATAACATCAAATTATAACTATAATAAAACGCCCTTTAACTTCTTCTTGTGGCGTGATAATGTAAAGTCCAAGTGTATCCTAAACTTGCTAAAAATGTGTTTCTAATCTATTTGATCTAATAAGAAATAATGCAGAAAGGAATATGAATACAATCTATAACAGCGGGGCAGGAATTGCAATGAGAAAGTTCTGAAAGCGTTAGGAAATGTGTGAGGTTATGGGCACATGATGATCTGCCCTTTAGATTGCTAATGGAAAAGTGTTTTACACAGAAACATAGAATGTGTCGGCAGATGAGAACCATTTGGCCCACCTAGTCTGCCCAATTTGCTAAATACTTTTATTAGTCCCTGGCCTTATATTTAGGATATTCTTGTGCCTATCCCATGCATGTTTTAACTCCTTCACTTTGTTTCCCTCTACCACTTCTGCTGGAAGGCTATTCCATACATCCACTACCCTCTCAGTAAAGTAATAATTCCTGATATTGTTTTTAAATCGTTGCCCCTCTAATTTAACACCATGTCCTCTTGGTGTAGTAAGTTATCTTCTTTTAAATATACTCTCCTCATTTATAGTGTTGATTCCTTTTATGTATTTATATGTTCCTATCATATCCCCCCTGTCACGTCTTTCCTCCAAGCTATACAAGTTAAGATCCTAAAACCTTTCCTGGTAAGTGTTATCCTTCAACCAAGAGCCATCACTAGGGTCGGTGTCACCCAGTGCGGTAACTCATGGTGTCACCCCCCCCAGATTTCCTCCGATACCATGCAAAACAGATTCCTTAGTAATGCCAGTCAGAAGGCCCATTAAATATGCCATACAGGAGCCCCACAAAATATGCCACATACAGGAGCCCCACAAGTTATGCCACACACAGGAGCCCCACAAAATATGCCACACACAGGAGCCCCATAACTATGACACACACAGAAGCTCCATAACTATGCCACACATCAGAGCCCCATAAATTCTTCCACACCAGAGCCCAATAAATGATGCCACACCAGAGCCCCATTTATTATGCCTCAGCTTGGAGCCCAATTAATTATGCTACACACATGAGTGCCCCATACTTATGCCACACACAAGCGCCACAAAAAAGAGCCCCTTAATTATGTCACACATGGAGGCCACTTGTAATGAGATGCCTACCAGATGTAGTAGACCTTTTGCTAGTTATGGGAAGATGCTCAGCTTGGAACAGCTGCACAGCTCTGCAACCTCTGCTATACGTTCGTGAAAGAATCACTCAGGACACTGATCAGTTGAACAGCAGACAAAGAACATTTATTTGGGGTTTTCACAGCACAAATGTACACAACCGCGATCAAATAACACTTGATTAAACAATAGAAAACTTAAACACATTATCAGTAAAGCAGTTATCTAGCCACTTGAATTTGGAGCCAAGAAGGACCTGCACCAATCACTGCTTCCCTGGTCAGAGAGCAACCAATCAGACAAGAGGGGTGGAGTTATGGGCTTTGTGTGGCAGCCTAAGCCCTTTAACTCGGGGACCAATGGGATGAGCGCCGTCATTTAGCCCTGTCCCCTGGTTCTCTCCTGAGCCAAGACTTTATTGTTAAGCCGTTTTGGGTGCCTGGCTTCCCGGAACACATTTGCCCAAAAAAGAGCTATATTCAGAGTCCTGGTTGTTACACAGGATTGATGGCTTGTGCAGTGTCGGTTGATTTTGAATGGGCCAATCACCACCCGAGCTACCTGTCTTCTTCCGAAATAAGTGATCCAGCTGTTTTCGGATAATGTACGATGTTACCAGGTTTTGGTTTCCGCTGTCCACGAACTGGGGTAGTTCCTAGCTCTAGGTAGTCATGCTGGGGTGCATGACACCAATAAATATATCACACATGGTACCTCCATTAATTATTTGACTCATTCTCACTCTCTCTCTCTTCCCACAGACCATACCACAGCATCACTTTCCCAAATAAAATAAGCCACAGTTTTCCCATTAATATGCCAGTATTAGCTGGCCCAATAATATGCCAGTATTATTTTTCCATAAATAAGCCACAGACAATTTGCCCAATAATATGCCAGTATTATTTTGCCATATATAAGCCACAGCCAACTTTCCAAATAATATGCCATTATTTTGCCATTTAATACCGTATTTGCTCGATTATAAGACGAGGTTTTTTTCAGAAATAAAAGTCTGAAAAAACGACCTCGTCTTATAATCGGGGTCATTACATTTTCAAACCTCAGATCAGCCCCACTTACCTCCCATGACACTTGCTTGAAGCCTCCTTGCCTGTCAGCTAGCCCGCTGCCGCCTCCGGAGCTCCGTGGAACCGGATGAAAAGAACGATGAAAAAAAAAGAAGCAGAGTCACGTGAGCGCTGCGTGACCCACGTGACCCGCGCTAGGAGCTGAAACTTTATCTGTAGTGAGCTCGAAGACAGGCTCACTGCAGCTAAAGTCTCAGCCCCTAGCAGAGTCACGTGGGTCAAGCAGCGCTCACGTGACTCTGCTTCTTTTACCAAGTGAATGCTGCATGATGCAGCATGCCATCTTATAGCCCTGCCTACCAGTTTGTAGTTCATTGATGGGGAGCACATCAATGAACTACATCTCCCATGATTCTCAGACTGCCTTAATGGTGACTGAGAATCATGGGAGATGTGGTTCCTACAGATGTGCTACTCATCTCTGAGCCACTGACGGATAAGCAGGTCTGTAATTTTAAAGTAAAAAATAAATAAAGCACTTCACACATTTACACACACATTACAACCCCTAGAAATGCTGCATTACTAATGCCACTGATGGCACAGAGGATGATATCTTGTGGGACACACCACAGAGCAGCACTGCTAACACAGGAGACGATGAGGAGGAGGAGGAAGATGATGATGATGACGATATCATTCCAGTTATCATTGATTAAAAAAAGAAGAAAACTGTTGTTTTTCCCCTTTGATAGTTTTTATTTAAACATGTTTTTAAGTTATATGTTGCAGATAATCTAGTTTTTACATGTTTTAACGATTAAACAATGCTTTATGGCAAAAAAAAGTGGTTTTGAATTTATTGCCCATATGGTAGTCTTATATTCAGGCCTTAACTTTTTTTTTTCCTAATAAGATCCAAAATGTGGGGGTCGTCTTATAATCAGGGTCGTCTTATAATCGAGCAAATACGGTATTTGTCAAGGGATCTTTAATATTTATGGAGGTCCCCATATTGGAATATTTTTGTGGAGCCCCATCTGCAATTTCTTTGGCAACCATTTTCTTTCAATTCTGCTAATTAACTGACGGGTTATTTATAACCGACAACTCTGGGCCCTGGGGTAATGTTCTGAAAGTGGTCAACACTTGCTCATTGGAGAAATTGAGGCCTCATCCTATTGTGTTACCCTCCCCATCCCCAACATTCTTACCACCTACACAGGGAACTGGAGGCTCGCCTGTATCTGAAGGATCTACGCTCTGCAACCTGCAGGCAAAATGTATGTTACTATTTGTAAAGGAATTCACATTTCCCCTCAAAAGTAATGGGGCCAAAGCTACAAGCCTCTTTTCTACAGATACGGCCCCTATACATGCATTTTTACTTCACAACCAAGTGCTGTAAAGAGATATTTTCACAGCTATCTATTACAATCACCTTTACCATGCATCACTGTGCAATTCTACTTTCCTGCAATTGATTTCCTATGGTTAGCTCTGACTTATTGGATACGTCCCTAAAGCAACGGGGCACAATGGAAAATAGAATCCGGCTGTCTCCTGATGGCGATGGCCAGTCCTAAAAGACCCTGTGTTAATATCTCACATATTAAAGCATCACAATATCTACTGACAGGGAATCAAGTTTTGCTCCTTTTCCTCAACACTTTGCCAAACCTCATGATGCAGATTCAGAGGATTTCGTAGGACAACAAAGACTGTCTCCATCACAAATGGATACATTGGCGGCACCTAGTTTGTAACTGGAAATAGAACATGAGATTTAAAAAAAATGAAAAAGTCCCCAGGCCCAGATGGTTACACAGCCGAATTCTACTAAATATTACTCCCCTACATCAAACCCCACTTGCTATCCTTTTTTCAGTCTTTACGAGGGACGCCCCACACAACTAAAATAATCCTTATTTTAAAACCCATTAATCAGGACGTTACAATTCTGGCAACCATTATAACAAACAGGCTCTAATTTTTTATTGGGCCACTGTTAGATCGTGCTCAGTGAGAGGTAGACAGCCAGTGGATGGCATCCGTACAGCCATAGCAACAACCTGTATGGCTCAGTTTGCTGGGACAAAGGAGAACATGGATGCTGAGGGGGCATTTGATCATGTAGTATGGCCTCTTATACGAATCTTGAAATTTCCATATTTAAGTTTGCACATCTTCTGCGAGTTGTACACAAATCCCATGACAAAGACTGAGGTTAAGGTCTTGGATTCTGAGGTGGTCCACATGCATAGAGGTGTATGCCATGGCTGAGGATCAAATGTGCCTTGTAGCTTCTGTAGGTTATTATACTCCCTTCAGATGCTGCCAATGATTTTACCTCTAGCTAATTTTAATTCCTTAAATTATCTATTTATCTGGGTGGGGAAAAGAGCAATACCCGCACTCCCAAAACTGCAATGATCTAAATCCAAACTTGACCTAAACCTCCCTAATTTGCAAGATTATAATATGGTGATGCAATTCAGACATGTAGCAGACTTGACTTCAAAGACACCAACTTACACTAATATTAACACTGACCAGGCTTTTGTCCCACATCCTACATTAAACACTTCATTACATCTCCCATTCACAGACCTCCCTACGGCGGCAGTGGATATTCCACTTTTGGTTATAATGGTGAAAGCCTGGAACCATGTTAGACTGCAACTAGACCTTAATTGGAGGTGGCCTTCCTTTGTGTACTCATTTTCGGGACAGAATGCTTCCTGGTCCTAAGATGTGGCATTGTGTGGGTACCATCACTATTGACTCATTTCTGGACCTCCCTAATAAATTGATTATGCCACACCAGGAGAATTAGCTATCCCTGTCCTTCAGTACTTGCATACTGAAATCTATCTAAGGATAAAGTGATTTGTGCAAATAAACAAAGTGCGAAATCGATACAATTTACAATACTTAACGATACCGATACCACACAGAATAACGCAGCCCTCTGGAACACTCCCTGAAAGGCTTAAAACGATATACAAAATAAAACCAGAATGGCACGAGATAGTGGGTACCTTAAATTAGATTTAAAAAAACCCACAAAGAGTGATAGTGTAATATTGTTAATAACCACATGTACAAAGTGGATAACTGGTAATGGATGCACTCACAAACAAACGTGAAAAACGGACATCTCACGGGTAACTTGATATCTTCTAAAATGGAATACAGGTTACTAGAAACTTAAGTGGTAAAGATTGGTCCACCCTCCTCAATGATATAATCAGATCGACCTAACATAAAACACATTCAACTATATCTATACATTCATTACTTAGAGATGAGCTGGACGGCTCACTCTTGCCTAGAGCGATTCCTTCCTGGTCAACCCACTTACTGACTATTGAACCGGCAGACATTTTCAAAGCACATTCCTACTTATGTGGCTTACTGCCCTCAGCAACCTATAGAGAAACGCTCTCCAAGTTGAGTAGCTATGCCTATTACTCACCTCTGGGACAATTCAGGTTGGGTATTATTATTATTGTTTATGGGGTGAAGTGTCACAATTTGCACAAGTAAAAAATATTTTTACCAGAGAAACCTTTCATACACAAAGCAAATAATCTCGTATTATCTTGGTTGCGGCATGGAATATAATTCTGCACCAATCGATCCATGCTATTATTTCATTCTAAACTCTACTCGGAGGCTTCCACAGCTAGAAAAAATATAAAACCGCTAAAAGGTGAGTTGCAGGGGAGTTGTGGAGAGATAAATGCTTCATCTCACCAATTTAGCTATACATTGTGCAGGGATAATCCTGGCGAGTTTGCTTAGCAGGGGAAACTCCCCATGTATAGTTGAAATGTTCATCTCACCTGTAACTCACCTTTTAGTGAATAGCCCCATATGTTGCAACCTACCGGCTGAGTATAAAAATCAGCTTTTGAACTGACTTCCTGGTACTGGACATGCTTAGTAATAAACCACACCGGTAAAAAGAAACTGCCGTCTTACACGACTTAGACATCGACTAAACAGTGTGCGAAATCTTTCTTGATCCGTCAATTAAAATTAATTTAATTTAAGTTCATTTCTTTTGCCTATTTCTGCATCAAACAAAACGGAATGTGGATGGGGGCAGCGGGGCAGTTTATTGCTTGTTATTGTTCTATTATTATAGTTAATTTTTCTTTCAAGAAAGGACTGGAAAGAAGTAAAACAGTAGAGTGGAGGTACTTTGTGTCGAATCAGTATCTGCTTTAGTTGTTTTATTCCATGTCAATTATGGCACTACTGTACGATGACCAAACCTGGTCCACCCGTAATCTATTATTGGGGAATCTTTGCGGTACCCTATTTGGCACTTACTTAGTTTTGCATGGTTTGTTGTGCAGTCACTCTACGTACAGCTATATTTCTATGTTTTCTTGTCTCGCCTAATAAAAAAGTTAAAAAAAAGAGTATTGTCAAGCAAAACCACAGCTTATGTGTATCAGAATATAATTGGCATTCCTCAATGGGTGCAGGGCAATGGTCCATAAATTGATTAGACACATTTCCCACCATAAAATGATGTCTGTATCCCCAGGGGAAAAAAAGTCTGTTCATGTTGTAGCACAGTTTAGATCTCACCACCTCCTATGAGTAAAGCACTGCCCCGCAGCAAACCAAAACACTGTGATATGGGTGTTCCGAACAGGCACTCAAATGGCCAGGATCTCATGTGCTAGTGAAGAGAGTAAGGCATAGCCGAATACATCATGGATCCAGCCTGGAATGCAGACAGCGGCTACGCACGACGTAGCTTAATCAAGTATGTGGCTCCACTTGCAAATTAACTATTGCAAGGGTCGCACACAGACACATTTTAAAAAAGTTTCCTGCTTGATCTATGCATTTGCTTGCAATTCTGCTAGAAAAATGTATAGATTGTGCTGCTATCGCTCCCTATGATGTGCTTGACTGCATAACCTCAGTTGTTAGTGATACAGTGGGTACAGCCAAGAGATACCAAATTCCCCTCCCATTCGACCGGAGTCTCCTATAGTGATGCATGAAATGTGAAACTATTTCAGTGTGAAAACATTACACTTCTAAGCTGACAAGCCCCCCCTCTGGCAAACTTTAGCTCTCACTTGACAGCAATAACAAATATACATTGTCAAAGTTGGCCTTCGGGAGATACATGTTCTAGTTAGGGTATAGGATCTTAGCATATGAAGGTCAGGCAGCCATATCAAATATGATCATCATGAAAGAAAAGGGAAAGAAGTTGAAAATATTGATTCCATTGCAAACAGAGAGACATTTAGCTACATTACCCCAAGCTTGAATGTATTTATATATTGTTTATATCTGTCCAATATCTTACTGAATGTTTGACTCAGGCACCGCCTACGCACTGATCAACTCCGAAGGCCACAGCGTTTATACACTGTACCCAAATATTATTCTTTATTATACATTCAATAATATTAACATGTATAAAACGTATATGTAATATCTAAAATAAAAATATTAATTATTAACTCGTTGGCCTTGTAAAAATAGTAACAGCACATTCCAATGTTTGAGTAACCATCGGCCGTATTCTCTGAGCTTGGTGCCCATTGCACCTAGCTTTGTCCTCCCTGTGAGAGCTACCTCCCGCTCTAGAGCACATTCGCTTGGGACCCCATACAAACATGAAGCAATCAAGTCAACCAAGATAAGGGGAAGGAGAGACCATCAGCCCAGGTAACATTATTGTAAGGTACTGACCATGATGTGACCTTAGCTTAACTAACAATTTTGCCCCCGCCCCTTAGGGGTTAACTTGCCTTATGCATTTCGCGTGTAAGAACCACGCTTAATCATGGTTCTTACACGTGAAACGCGGAAGGCAAGTTCTCCTTCTCTGTTTTGTTATTTTATTACCTGTGTTGTTCTACAGTTTTACTATTTTTGGATCAGTATCCTATTAATAAATTTTGACATATTTTTTACTGGATATGTGGAGTGCAGGCGTTTGTTCTCTCCTTCTCCTTCATGCTACATTGCTGCCGCTACAGCTAAAAGACGAAGCACCCATAATCCGACATCCACCCGGAGATTCCTAGCCACTACCAGCTGAGCCGGCTTACCTCTTGGGGTATTTTTTTCTCCTTTGTTCTCTTGCCATAATGCTAAGCAATGCCTTCACCAAATCTCTGTATTTCTTGGGGGGGGGGGGGGGGGGTATTTAAAGTTGCTGTTTATTCTGGGGTATTATTAGTTTAAATTTTTTTTGCATTTCAACATATTTTTCACCAGTATAAACAGTCAGTGCCTCAACATACAATATTGCTTATTATCCCTGTGCGTATAATCTAGGTGTGCAAAAATGGGGTATCATATATCTACGTTTTACAGGGGTCCTTCACTCTGAGGTTACAGTTTTCTGGCCTTTGGTCCAACTGTGTTTGAGTATATAAAAGTGGTTAAAAATCTCAGTAAAGGTAAAATTGTCCAAATTACACAAATAGTGTGAGTTAATACATACATACATAAGGTACAAACTGACAGGACATTTTGGCAGTCCTGGGGCGCGGGGGGTGGGTGATCACCTCATCCACGTAGATGTATGCCACCCCCCATCAGTAAGTGGAAGATGTATAGACATATAAGGGTGGGCGGAGCCAACTAGCTTCTGGAAACATGGTATTAATTTAGTAATTATTGTGTGACAATAGCTAAATCTGTGTATTTCAGATAACAGGGCAGCTTGTGCTGTACATACACATTAAACTTATAATGTGCATGCACCGTAATTTTCCATGTATCTCTAATAGGGGTAGGGAGACAGTGAGCATGCACACAAAAGCGCATACAGCTGTATGTTCAGCATAAACAATTCTATTTATTGAAACATTTAAAAGCATGGGAAAATTGAAATACTGAGGATGAAATTGCCTACATTTTCCAAGCAAGTAAAATGGAGGTTGGAGTGACATGTTAACATACCCTATCTACAAGTATTCTTATGAATCAAATACATTTTAACATGTCTTTTCCTAGACTGGAGCATCAGAAAAATGTAGAGACATGCTCTTGAATAGAGACAAGCTCAATCTTGCTATTAATAATTCTGAAATGTTACTTCTTTTTCTTGTTCTGCTACTTTTATTTCAAGTACGCTCATCATTACTCCCAATCTACTTTTTATGGTAATTCTCTTTTATTTCTCTGGAATGTAACAATGTATCTAAGGTACAAGATCTTTCTGTGTCAAGATTGAATGTTAGATATTTTTCATGTACAAATCGTGTATGAGCCTGGGTAAAATTGCAGCTTGAGATTGCATTTTAAATGGTTCTTGTCGGAGAAAATTGCTCTGATCAAAACTTTCTTTGAAAGTGAGTGAAAAACAAAGTATCACACGATGCGTTCATCCTGCTACTGCTTGACTGGAGGACAAGGTTGACCATAAAAGAGTCTGCTCCTAAAAAAATTACTTGCAGTGAACGGTCATGAGAATTGCAAAAATGTGTACTGAACATGTTTACAGTGCGATAGCAATATTGAAAGGAACTTGGTACACTACACATAGTGAATGTAGAAAATAAAAATAAACTCTGAATTTCAAGCAAATGCATAAATTAAGAGAAATGGGCTGTGTCCAATGAATCGGTAAATGTAATTTTGGTCAATGAATAACATAGATTCCAGCAGAAAATTGTTACTTAAAAACCACTGATAAGTGTTAACTCACTTCATTGAATGTGTTTTAACTAGAGTTGAGCGCAGTGGCGGAACTATCATTATCGCAGGTGTCGCAGCTGCGTCCGGGCCCGTCACACCAGGGGCCCGGCTGCCCTGTCGACCCCTGCGTTAATAATAGATAAAAACCTAATCTGCACTGATCGCATAGTACAGGCCGTTCGTAGAGAGATGCGGCCCGTGTGACATTGTCACCGGTAGCCGCACCTCTGCTGGTCTCGCACGAGGGGGTGAAAGCTCCGCCCCCGCGCTCAGAAGATAACAGAGGCTGCATCCACCCCCCTCCCTGCAATGAAAGGTAACCGTGCAGGGAGGGGGACAAAAATATCTGTGGGTATGTATGTATGTAGTGTTAGTCTGTGTGTATGTATGGATGTAAGTCTGACTGTATGTAATTCTCACTATGTAAGTATGTGTGTATATGTAAGTGTTAAGTCTGACTGTATGTAAGTCTGACTGTGTGTGTATGTAAGTGTTAAGTCTGACTATTTGTAAGTGTAAATCTGACTGTGTGTATATGTAAGTGTATAAGTCTGACTGTATGTGTATGTAAGTATAAGTCTTACTGTGTATGTATGTATGTAAGTCTGACTGTGTGTGTATATGTAAGTGTAAGTCTGACTGTGTATGTATGTAACTGTAAGTCTGACTGTGTGTATGTATGTAACTAAGTGTGACTGTGTGTATATATGTATGTATGTAACAGTAATATTATAACAAATATTCTATAAAACCAGATTATATATATATATATATATATATGTATATATATAATCTGGTTTTATAGAATATTTGTTATATAAATATTATAAAACCAGCCATATATGTTATACACATATTAAATAAACCTGAGCCATATGTTTTTTTTATATAAATATATATATATATAAAAATCCAAACTTGTGTACCCCACTACTGGGGACCAAAGAATCACGCACTCACAGGGTTTAAGCAAAAAAATATATAAATGTCGATATATTACAGTGTAAACATACAAGGCATCAAAAATCAACGTTTTGGTTCCTACCAGGAACCATTATCAAGACCTGGTAGGAACCGAAACGTCGATTTTTGATGCCTTGTATGTGTAATATATCGACATTTATATATTTTTTTGCTTAAACCCTTTGAGTACGTGATTCTTTGGTCCCCAGTAGTGAGGTATACAAGTTTGGATTTTTGTATATCAGCGACATAGCACCCAGGTCTTTCAACTTAGCTGATTTTGTTTGTGCTGAGTGCTCCAATTTGGGATTTATATATATATATAAACATATGGTTCATTTATACGGATCAGGTTTATGTAATATTTATATAATATATATGGCTGGTTTTATAATATTTATATATCATGTATATATATATATATATATATATATATATAATATATTGTTCGGGGGGCCCCAGGGCAATTTTTGCACCGGGGCCCAGTGGTTTCTAGTTCTGCCTCTGGTTGAGCGGACACCTGGGGTTCAGCCGAACTTGGAAAAAAAGTCTGAACATACTAGTGTTAGGGGGGACCTAATGTCCCCCCGGTCCCCACCCATTGCCGGCGGGTGGGGACCCTAAAATAAAAATGAGGGGGGGACCTAGTGTGTCCCCCCGGTCCCCACCCATTGCCGGTGGGTGGGGACCCTAAAATAATAATGATGGGGGGACCTAGTGTCCCCCCCTAGGTCCCCACCCATGAGCGGCGGGTGGGGACCCTATAATAATAATGAGGGGGGACCTAATGTCCCCTCCGTTCCCCACCCATGAGCGGCGGTTGGAGACCCTAAAATAATAATGAGGTGGGGACCTAGTGTCTCCCCCCCCCCGGTCCCCACCCATGATTGGTTTAAACCAACCAATCAGAGTGCTAGCCATTTTAAACAGAGTGGGAAAATTCCAAATAACTTTCCCACGCTGTGTAAAATGACACAGAGCACTCTGATTGGTTGGATTTCAAACCAACCAATCAGAGTGCTAGCCATTTTAAACAGAGTGGGAAAATTCCAAAGTACTTTCCCACGCTGTGTAAAATGACACAGAGCACACTGATTGGTTGGATTAAAATCCAACTAATAAGAGTGCTCTGAGCTTAATTGCAGAGCTCAGTCTGCATGGGGCCCTCCATGGGCGAAGATGGATTATTTTTTACCCAGTGGGTTTTTTTTTTTTTTTTTTAACAGTTGCGGCGCGTATTAGGGTTTTTTATTTGGCCTTTTTTGGGGCTAAAGAAAAAAGACCTCAGATGGTAAGTATGAAATTGTTTTTTTTTACAGGTTACTTTATTGCCCACCCCTCTCACTATTATTAGGGTGAGGGGGGGTAGGTAGATATTTTTTTTTTTATTGTGGAGGGGAAGTGACTAGGGGCTGGGCACCCCTAGTCACTTTATTTGTGGTCCCCACCCGCCGCTCATGGGTGGGGACTGGGGGGGACACTAGGTCCCTCCCCTCAGCAATAGCTGTCCAGTCATTAGTCATTTTAAATTTAAGGCGATGTGAATCGCCGAACCCCGAACTCCAACCCAGACATACAGTGGAATGTCCGTGATCGGGTCCGTGGTCCAAAAATCATAATGTTTGTAACCCCTTTACGACAATTATTGCCAGGCACATCATTTAAAAACATACTGTTGAGGACAATTGATGTGCCTTACACATCATGCCGTGATATTTGGTTAGAAAGAAATCAACAATCGCTTTCTTCCTTCATTTGGTGTTGCTGCAATGCCTCGATATCAAGGCATTTGGTAGCACCAAAATCAGACCCTGGGAAGCTGTGTGAACACTCTCCTGAGCAATCACATACACCATGTTGAAAGGCAGTACAGGCTATGCTTAGTGTTAGACTAAGGTTAGGACTAGGGTTAGGTTTGGGGTTGCAATGTCATTACAGGTATTCCTGACAAAGACAAAAAAATTGTTAGGAAAAAGCAGCGTACTACTTGCACTATTTGTCCTATAATTTCCCTATGTGTGCTTCTAAACATGCACATATAACGTAATGAAATATTGAATGTTAACAGGTTAGTTACAATGTCAAAAGTATAGATATTCGTTTGCACAGCATCGTTATTGAGATGAATGAACGCCAGTCTTAGAGGAGCTTAATGTCATTGCTTTATTTTGTGCTTTTTGTTAAAAATAGAGAGGATAAAACCACAAATGACCTAAATCTGCCGTATAGTCTTAGCTGATGCACTTTTTTTGTTGCAAACATTAAAGGGACACTACCACTTACATAAGATGTAACTATTTTACCTGTTCATTTTTGTTCTTCTATGTTTGAATTAATTGCATATAAAATTAAAACAAAAATAGGTCTATATCTCCAGCATCCATATTGAGAATTGTACCCATGATGCAACATTATCCAAAATCTTCCAGCAATCCTCACTTTACAACTGTGGCCAAAGCCTGCATGATGATGTTATAAGATACACCCCTTCTCTCTTACTGGCTCCTGTGTATCATCATGGGCAGGACTAGGTGGCTGTGTACAACCTTTTTCACCTGCCTTCTAACACAAAGAGAGCAGATTGACCCAGTGGCGTCCCGAGGGGGGTGCGGGAGATGCGGACCGCACCGGGTGAATTTTTTTTTTTCTGTCAGCCACATCCGCTGGATTCGGCAGCTGGAAAAAAAAATCAAAAAAAAAATCACTGCGACCAGATGTGACGTTACGTTACATCCAGTGGCTGTGTTTCCCTCCTCTGTGCAGGAGGGAAGACTGCACGGAGGAGACGTCCGGGGACACGGAGCGGCAGCCAGACGGTAAGTACTGAGGACGTGGGGAGGAGGGTGGAATAATGAGCATAGTAACTATAATATTAATAGAAAACATAATACTGGCATCCTAATGGGCAAATTGACTGGGGCATCTGAATGGCAAAATATTACTGGCATCTGTATGGCACAAAATTACTGGCATCTTAATGGCACAATATCACTGGCATCTTGATGGCACAATATTACTGTCATCTGAATGGCACAATAATTATGGCATCTTAATGGCATCATATTACTGGCATCTTAATGGCACAATAATACTAGCATCTTAAAGGCACATGATTACTTGCATCTTAAAAGCACAATAATACTGGCATCTTAATGGCACAATATTGCTGGCATCTTAATGGCACAATAATACTGGCATCTTAATGGCACAATATTACTGGCATCTGAATGGCACAATAATTACAGCATCTTAATGGTGCAATAATACTGGAATCTGAATGGTGCAATAATACTCGCATCTGAAAGACTCAATATTACTAGCATCTTAATCGTGCAATAATACTCGCATCTGAATGGCACAAAAATCATGGCATCTTAATGGCACAATATCACTGGCATCTTAATGGCACAATAATACTGGCATCTGAATGGAAAACTATTAGACATGTGCAAAACTAAAATTTTCATTTCATTTCCATAGACTTTCGGTTTATGTAATTCATGTAATGCTATTGGTATTCTAAAAACCGAAATAGAGTCCCCATTCATACGAATTGACCTATTTCAACTCTGTTTCGGTTTATAGAATACCAATAGCATTACATACATTCCATAAACCGAAAATCTTTCATTATGACGTTTATGAATGTATGTAATGCTATTGGCTTTCTATAAATAGAAAGAGAGTCGGTTTATAGAATACCAATAGCATTACATACATTCCATAACCCGACATAATGAACGACTTTCGGTTTATGGAATGAATGTAATGCTATGAACGAATGGTTAATAAACAAAAATCATATATCCATTCATGCTATTGGCTTTCTATAAACCAAAATAGAGTCGGTTTATAGAATACCAATAGCATTACATGCATTCCATAAACCGAAAGTCGTTCATTTTGTCGGTTTATGGAATGTATGTAATGCTATTGGTATTCTATAAACTGACTCTATTTCGGTTTATAGAATGACAGTAGCACAAATGGACGAATGATTTTCGTTTATTAACCATTCGTTCATTCGGCTTACGTTAGTTTAACATTTTCGTTATTCGTTTTCCGGACAAATGGACGAAAATGCTATTTTCTTCCGAAAACGAATGCACATGTCTACAATCTATTACTGGCATCTGAATAGCAAACTATTACTGGCATCTGAATGGCACAATGATACTGGCATCTTCATGGCCCAATATTACTGGCATCTTAATGGCACAATAATACTAGCATCTTAATGGCACAATATTACTAGCATCTGAATGGCACAAACTTACTGGCATCTTAATGGCACAATAATACTGGCATCTTAACGGCACAGTATTACTTGCATCTTAATGGCACAATAATACTGGCATCTTAATGGCACAATCATACTGGCATCTTAATGGGCAAATTGGCTGGGGCATCTGAATGGCACAATAATACTGACATCTGAATGGCACAACATTTCTGGCATCTTAATGGCACAATAATACTGGCATCTGAATGGCACAATATTACTGGCATCTGAATGGCACAATTTTACTGACATCTGAATGGCACAACATTTCTGGCATCTTAATGGCACAATAATACTGGCATCTGAATGGCACAATAATACTGGCATCTGAATGGCACAATATTACTGGCATCTTAATGGCACAATAATACTAGAATCTTAACGGCACAGTATTACTTGCATCTTAATGGCACAATAATACTGGCATCTTAACCCCTTAGTGACATGACTTTTTTGGCTTGTCCGACGCTTGGTGACATGGGCTGTTTTAACATTTCTGAGCAGTTTGTGTTTTGCTGTAATTTATTTCTGTCTCATTTAGTGTACCCGCACAAACTATATATCGTTTTTATCGTCATAAGAAGGGCTTTCTTTTGATACCATTATTTTGATAATAGCATATAATTTGATGTAAAAAAAATAATAAAATATGGCAAAAAAAATGAAAAAATAATTTTTTTATGACTTTTATTTGAAAAATCGTATACTCATGTACAAGAGACAACAAAAAAACACTGCTAAAAAGTTTCTAATATATGTCCTGAGTTCAGAAATAGCCCATGTTTTTATGTTTTTGTGCTTTTTTATTCATGTTACAGGGCCAGAACTATAAGTGGTGCAAAGCTATTTTAAAATCCCTTCTTTCAAAATTAGCGATAGTGACATTGTAACACTGATTTCTGTACTAAATCCATGAATGACCCCCAACATGTACATATTTTTGAAAACTAGACAACTCAGGGCATTTAACTTGGGGTATTTTGACACATTTCATGTAGCCATTTTACCACCAATCTATGCCAAAGTTTGCAGCAAAAAATCTTTTTTTTTAATTTTTCACATATATTGCAATTTAGGTAAACATTACCTTAAAATGTGAAGGGGTATTTCCAAATAACACCTCAATATGTGTTCAGCAACATCTCCTGAGTACAGGGATACCACCCATGCATAGGTTTGTTGGTTTGTTTTGGGGCTAAAAGGCCACATTTAGGGGGTGCGCATTTTGGTTTTCCAACTTGGAATTCTGACATGCAGAAAACTTGTGCCCATGTCCCATTTGGGACATTTTTGAAGCCAGAAAGTGTATTCTACCCCACAAAACCATATATTTTTTTAAACTAGACACACTAGGGTATTTCAAATGGTAGTATTTTAACACTTTCCATGCACTAATTATACTACCAGCCTATGTCAATGTTTTGGGTAGTAATTTTTTTTCACATACATTGAACTTTGGGCATGAATTCACAGATCCTGTTATATGTCAGTGCCAAACAACACCTCAATATGTGTTCAGCAACATCTCCTGAGTACAGGGATACCACCCATGTATAGGTTGGTTAGGTTATTTGGGGGTTAAAAGGCCACATTTGAGAGGTGCGCTTTTTGGTTTTCCAACTTGGAATTCTGACGTGCAGAAAACCTGCGCCCATGTCCCATTTGGGACATTTTTGAAGCCAAAAAGTGTATTCTATCCCACAAAACCATATATTTTTGAAAACTAGACACCCTAGGGTATTTCAAATGGTAGTATTTTAACACTTTCCATGCACTAATTATACTACCAGCCTATGTCAATGTTATGGATAGTAATTTTTTTTCACATACATAGTACTTTGGGCATGAATTCACAGATCCTGTTATATGTCAGTGCCAAACAACACCTCAATATGTGTTCAGCAACATCTCCTGAGTACAGGGATACCACACATGTATAGGTTGGTTAGGTTATTTGGGGGTTAAAAGGCCACATTTGAGAGGTGCGCTTTTTGGTTTTCCAACTTGGAATTCTGACGTGCAGAAAACCTGCGCCCATGTCCCATTTGGGACATTTTTGAAGCCAAAAAGTGTATTCTACCCCACAAAACCATATATTTTTGAAAACTAGACACCCTAGGGTATTTCAAATGGTAGTATTTTAACACTTTTCATGCACTAATTCTACCACCAGCCTATGTCAATGTTATGGATAGTAATTTGTTTTTCACATTCATTGTACATCGGGCATGAATTCACAGATCCTATTATGTGTCAGTGCCAAACAACACCTTAATATGTGTTTAGCAACATCTCCTGAGTACAGGGATACCACCCATGTGTAGGTTAGTTAGATTATTTGGGGGCTAAAAGGCCACGTTTAGGGGGGGGTGCATTTCCAACTTGGAATTTTGACATGTAGTCAGCCTGCGCCCATGTTCCATTTGGGACACTTTTGAAGCCTGTCAAAGTATTTTACCCCATAAAACCATATATTTTGGAAAACTAGACATCCTAGGGTATTTAAAATTGTGGTATTTTAACACTTTCCAAGTGCTAATTCTACCACCAACCTATGTCAAAGGGATGGGATGTCATTTTTTCCCCACACACATTGTAGTTCAGGCAGGAATTTTCAGATTCTGGTATTTGCCACTGCCAACCAACACCTCAATATGTGTTCAGAAACATCTCCTGAGTACAGGGATATCCCCCATGCATAGGTTTGTTGGTTTGTATTGGGTCTAAAATTCCACATTTAGGGGGTGCGCAATTCCAACCTGGAATTTTGACATGTAGTCAGCCTGCGCCCATGTTCCATTTGGAACATTTTTGAAGCCGTCCAATGAATTTTACCCCATCAAACCATATATTTTTGGAAAATAGACATCCTAAGGTATTTCAAATGGTGGTATTTTAATACTGTATAGGTACTAATTCTACCACCAGCCTTTGTAAAAGTTTGTGGTAGTACTTTTTTGGGAGTTTTTTTTCCCACATGCATTGTACTTCAGGCATGAATTCACAGATTCTGGTATTTGTCACTGCCAAACAACAACCCAATATGTGTTCAGCAACATCTCCCGAGTACAGGGATAGCACCCATGCATAGGTTTGTTGGTTTGTTTTTGGCTAGAAGGCAACATTTGTGAGATGCGCATCTCAAAATTCCAACTTGGAATTTTGACATGTAGTCAACCTGCGTCCGTGTCCTTTATGGGATATATCTTTGAAGCCAGCCAATGTAATTTACCCCCACCAAACCATATATTTTTTTATCGGTAGACCCCCATCACTACTTGTGGCAAGGGCTCAGCAGCCACCGATACATCGCTAGATGATGTATCAGAAAGCTGAATAGGGTCAAAATCGAACCCTGAGTCCGCGGCCTCAGAATCAGTGCGTAAGCAGTGATCTCGAGCAAAGAAGGGGTTAATAGCTCTTAGAAGAGCCTATCTAGTACTGTAATACATTACAGTACATATAAATTAATCCATAAAACAGTGCAGACAGCAAAACATACTGTTGCTGTGCAGGATTACTGCTTACACAGTGATGAATGGCAGGGAAGGGGTTAATACACAGTGAAAGACTTTCATAAAACCTGCCAATTTTATAAAATGTTATTTTATATCACTAATACTGATCTGTCTCTTTCCGTCACAAAAATGTAAGTGAGGAGAGGGAGGCAGATCAATATTTGTGAATATTGATCCGATTAATTTTGATCTGACCAGGGCGAATGGTGAGCTTAATTGAGAAATCACCAAACCGCCTTTGCCACTAATTCGCTGTTACTGATCGCTATGCGCTCAGGCAGCTTAAAAAAAAAACTCAAATATTTTTACTTTACATGTAATCCCCTAGCAGGTATGTGTAAAAAAAAAAATATGCAGACAGATAAAAATTGCTTTGGCGTCAATATCATTGCGTAAGCAGTGATCGACGGCAAATAAGGGGTTAATAACTCTTAGAATAGCCTTTTTAGTACTGTAATAAATTACAGTACAAAAAAATTAACCCCTAAAAAATGCACAAACAGCAAAAATAAATGCGCTGATGTGCACGATCACTGCTTATGCAAGATCAGTGGCAGGGAAGGGGTTAAACGCAGGGAATTGCTTTAATAAAAAATTTTTTATTGTTTTATTATTTGTGTGTTGTGTATTTATTGTTTTTTTAAACTTTTACTTACTTTTAGAACTTTGATCTGTCTCTCTCCCTCACTAAAAAAAATGTGAGGAGAGGGAGACAGATCATAACTGGTCAGATCAATATAGAGTTAATATTGATCTGACCAGTCAGTGGGGATGTTCAGGAGAACATCCCCACTGCCTGTCAGTGTGCCTGGCAGTCACTGATTGCCTCTGTGAAGAGGCAATCGTGTGACAGCCAGAGAGCACAGGAAGCAGGTACTTCCTGCCTCCTGTGCTCTTGCCCTTAGAAGGGCAGCGCCATCTTGGTCACTTAGTGACCAAGATCGTGCATTTTTTTTTTGTGTTCCTGATTGCCTCGACTTGCGAGGCAATCAGAAACACTTTCTGAGCATAGGAAGCGAAAGATTCGCTTCCTATGCTCATTTTTTAAATGCCCGCGTTTTAAAGGCACTGTGCCTTTAAAACCGGCATTTCGATCGCTCTCCGGAGCGATCGAAATGCCGACGGGCATTTTTTTTAGCATTGTACGATGCTTCCACACGGAAGCATCGTTACAATGCCCTTAGAGCACTGAAAGCGGAAAAACTCCGCTTTCAGTGCTCGTTTTGACACAGGACGGACTAGGTCCGTCCTGTGTCACTAACGCCTCGGCACACAGGACGGACCTAGTCCGTCCTGTGTCGCCAAGGGGTTAATGGCACAATAATACTAGCATCTTAATGGCACAATAATACTAGCATCTTAATGGCACAATATTACTGGTATCTGAATGGCACAAGAATACTGGCATCTGAATAGCAAAATAATAGTGGCATCTTAATGGCACAATATTACTGGCATCTGAATGGCCCAATAACACTGGCATATTGATGGGCAAATTGTCTGTGGCATATTAATGGGCTCATTGTGGCATATTTAATGGATAAACGGTGGCATATTTTAAAAGGCAAACTGGTTATTGCATATGTTAATGAAAAAAGTGACTGTGGCATGTTAATTGGTACCTGACTGTGGCATGTTCTGTGGGGCAAAATGTAAACATACTATGGTGGAAAGTGACAATGTGGCTTGTTCTGCATGGGCAGCTCAGTGTGACAAAGTGACACTGTGGTATGTTCTGTGGGGCAAATTTACACTGCGGCAAGCCAAATTGTAGAGTGCAAGCCAAGTGCTGTGGGTGAAATATAGGTACATGGCAAGTTCTGTGGGTACTGTATGGTGCTGTACTAAGTCCTTTAGGTGCAATGTGGGTGCAGAGGAAGGGGAAAAAAAACAAGGAATGCAATTTTTCAATAACATTTTTATTACATATGAAAATAGTTAAATATAATATAAAAAATTGAAATAAGTATAAATGCAACTAGTTAGAGAGAGAGAGAGATGTCTGTGTGTATAAATATGTATTGCTTTAGAATTGTATAATTTTCACCCTGTGGGGCTCCTGTGTGTCCCATAATTAATTGCGGTCCCATGTGTGGCATAATTAAGGGGCTCTTTTGTGTGACATAATTTTGGGGCGCCTGTGTGTGTGGCATAATTAATTGGGCTCCGAGGTGAGGCATAAATAATGGGGCTCTGGTGTGGCATAGTTATGGGGCTCCTGTGTGTGGCATATTTAATGGGCCATCTGACTGGCATTACTTAGGAATCTGTTTGGTATTGTATGGAGGAAATGCATGGGGGTGACACCATGAGTTACCACACCGGGTGACACCAACCCTAGTGACGCCTCTGCATTGACCTGATCAAACAGGATCATAACTCTGCCCCTTGTGATGCAATAGTCACATTACCTTTCCATTCAATGCAAGTCTATTCTGACTTATAGACTGTATTCTATGAGGGGCATGTACAAAAAAAACAGAAATATATTTTGGGCCATATTTATCAAGACAAAACGGGTGCTATTTAAGGAAAAAGTGCAAAAAATAGTAGCAGTCGCCATGGATTACCATGGCAGTTTGCTCCAAATTTAGCACCTTTTTTTAAAATAGCACTTGTTTTGTCTTAATAAATCTGACTCTATATGCGCAACAATATTTTTGTGCTTTGCTCCTATTGTAAGGTACTAAACATTTAACACTCAAATAGTACATATGCTCAAAAAACAGCCAATTTTGCGAATTTTTTTCTACCTCTTTTGATAGCACTCGCTAAAAGCTGGTGTCATTTTCACATGCAAATAAGAATTATTTTTCACAAAATATTCACAAAGCTCCTTAGCGTGCGCAAATCTAATCGCAATTTATTAGCGCAACCGGAAAAATTCACGCTAAATAAAAATAAACGGAAGAGGCGCAAATCAGGGAAAACAAGTGCAAAATGTTACAAATAGTCCCAAATTTCTCCTTACTTGTTTTACCTACTGCGCTTGTTTAGTACATGACCCCTTATGTCCCAAGTCCCAAAGTGAGATACTAGTGCGGTAAAATCTGTAGGGAGTGGCACCCAAAAAGCCTCCCAGTCACACCTGTTTAGTAAAATATTTCATAAAATAAACTCCCATAACAAAAACAAAAGACATATCCAAAATCAAATTAAATCAATTAATTAAGAATTAAAAAATACCCTTTTCTTTTTTTGGAGGTAGTGTCCCTTTAACTGACTGAAGGGAGAGATTTCTGTCTGTGGAGGACTGGTCCGGGGAGGGGGGGGGGGGGGATTTAGCTGTCCTTGGTGCCACTTCATCAGCCCACCTGGTATAATCAGAAATATGAAACACACATGAAAGACAGATTAGCTAACAGATAAGGTACAGACAAGACAATTCGATAGAAAGACTAAAGGGCTACACACTGGGGCACCTAAAAGAGAAAAGTGGTATAGCCCATACCATACCCATTGTGTGAGATTAGAAATCCCCATTGCCAGCTCTCCCCCCCCCCCCCCCCGTTCTATCATGTTTTGCTCGTCCAATGAAAAGGCCACTAATGGTAAATGGGATCATTGTGTGTTCTATGTATAAAATAATTATTTTATACATTAATTTTCCAACAAGAAAAAAACCCCCACCGATTTAGCTGAAGTCCAGTGCGTACGCTCTCCTGACCTGGTTGTACGAGGCTATCGCAGCAGATTTTTGTAAAGAGGCCGTATGTCGAATGAAAGCTTTTAGTTACTTAATAACAAAATCTTCTTACTTAATCCAGAAGCATTCTGGTTCATGAAAACCTCTTTATTTTAACATGTTTACTGCCGTCTGAATGCCGTGCGGAGGGGTTTAAAGGAATTCATTGAGAAAACTGTGGCTGCTTCTCTTGCTTCAGTCGGTCTTGGATAAACAATATAAGTTGTTGATGTGATAAGAATACATGATTAAATAATTTAATGCCATTATTTTTTTTCCAAACCTTTAACCACCTGTTAGTGCCATAGGTAGAAATTATGCTAAATTCCTATACCGAAACAATTAAGTTACATAATACAAGTTTCCTTTTCCAGCTTTCTGAATGTTTGCACAATAATTGCCCTTGAATAAAACATTGTGGGGGGCAAATACTGGCGTAATCGGTGTGGGGGCCAATGAAAACGTAGATTTAGGTTGTGTTGATGTATAAAAAAAGTAGCTGAAAAACACCTGATTTTTGTCAGGGGAACCTCTCCCAAACACAGTTTGATGAAGGTCCTTCTCTCCCTCACTGTAAAGTGTCGAGAGTTATAAAAAAGATGAATACAAAAAAAAGGTGAAAAGTGGAGCTTAAAACAAATGTGACAATAAAACACTATATAGTGTGTGATCAAATTAATAAATAGAACACTATGTGAAATGGGACAAAATAATCAATAAATAAATGAATTTCTGTATAAATGCTGCTGACACTCCACACACAGCCCCCTGTGTGCACAATATGATACAAAATAGAAAAAAGTGCAGAGCATACAAATATGAAAACCCCCAACATTTGTGATAATAATGATTGATACTTATATTTCAACATGATACACAGTTGTTGATGGAGTTTGAACCAATTGGACCATATGTAAAAGAAAAGATATATACAAAAAAAGTACAACTCAGTTATACAGATGGTGATGTAGAATATACAATAAGAATCCCACTCACGATATTATGAGCAATTGTTTGCTCTTACTTTGAAGATAGATCAGAAGGTGGCGATTTTCCCCCCCTTTCGTGGCACTGGTGCCTGCAGCAGTGCTGTATTTACCGCGAGGCATCCTAGGCGGATGCCTAGGGCAGCAAATTTTGGGGGGCGGCAGCGGCCCCCAGCACTGACATTTTTTTTTTTTTTTAAAACCCGGCCCTTTAAAAAAAAAAAAATACCGCGCTTGCAGGCAGAGACGGAGGTGAGAGGGGATCAGAAGATCCCCCCTCACCATCGCTCTGCCTGCCAGGCTGCACGGGGAGCCGAACAGGCAGCACAGAGAAACCTCTGTGCTGCCTGTTCGGCTCCCCGTGCAGTGTGACACGGAAGTGCCGACAGTCACGTGACGGGCGCGCTGACGTCATATGCGCGTCATATGCTGACGTCATATGCGCGCCTGGTCACGTGACCTGTCGGCACAATCGCCAGGAAGCCGAACAGGCAGCATGGAGGGACCATGCTGCCTGCCTGCCTGCCTGGGAAAGGTAAGTGCTGATGGGTGTCAGAGTCTGTGTGATGGGAGACAGTGTGTGTGACTGAGTGTGATGGGAGTCAGAGTGTGTGTGATGGGAGACAGTGTGTGTGACTGAGTGTGATGGGAGTCAGAGTGTGTGTGATGGGAGACGGTGTGTGTGACTGAGTGTGATGGGAGTCAGAGTGTGTGTGATGGGAGACGGTGTGTGTGACTGAGTGTGATGGGAGTCAGAGTGTGTGTGATGGGAGACGGTGTGTGTGACTGAGTGTGATGGGAGTCAGAGTGTGTGTGATGGGAGACAGTGTGTGTGACTGAGTGTGATGGGAGTAGGAGTGTGTGTGTGATGGGAGTATGAGCTTGATGTGAGTCTGAATGTTATGTGTGATGTGGGGTCATGTGGGTGTGCAGCTTGGGTAGGGGGGTGCCCGGATTTTGTCTGCCTAGGGCAGCACAAAATCAAGATACACCACTGGCCTGCAGTGCAGGAGTTTTTATACATTACACCCTATGTTTTATTCAGGGGCATGCCTAGAATATTTAGTACCCGGGACGGTAACTATGTTTGGCAGTCCACTCATTTTGAAATGTTAAAAAGTGCCATCTCTGTACATATACACTAGATGTGCAAAACTAAAATTTTCGTTTTATTTTCGTCCATTCGGACGAAAATTTTATTTATTTAGTCCAAAACGAATTTCGTTCATTACTGCATTTGTTTCAGACGAAATTCGTTCATTATTTCCGTTTAGTTTTATTCATTCGTACGAATTGACCTATTTTAACCTCTCTTTCGGTTTATAGACTGTCGGTTTATGGAATGTATGTAATGCTATTGGCTTTCTTTAAACCGAAATAGAGTTGAAATAGGTCAATTCGTATGAATGGGGACTCTTTTTCGGTTTATAGAATGCCAATAGCATTTACTACATACATTCCATAAACCGAAAGTCGTTCATTATGTCGGTTTATGGAATGTATGTAATGCTATTGGTATTCTATAAACTATATATCCGTTTATAGAATGCGAATAGCACGAATGGACGAATGATTTTGTTTATTAACCATTCGTTCATTCGGCTTTCGTTAGTTTAGCATTTTCGTTATTCATTTTTCGGACGAATGGACGAAAATGCTATTTTCCGCTGAAAATGCATTAATCCGAAAACGAATGCACATGTCTAATACACACACACACACACACACACACACACATCAATGTATAAATACACTATATGGACAAAAGTCATGGGACACACCACTTAATTATTGAAGTCAGGTGTTTCAATGAGACTTATCAAGTATCAAACATATGCTTATAGGGAGATGTTAAAATCTCCAAAAATTGCAAAACTATAAAATATTGTAATCTTTTTTTTAGAACGTATTTGCAGTTTCTTTCTTTTTTTTCATGCTTTAGGTTTTATCAACAGATTACAGTATTATAATTCAGTTAACAGTGACTTTCCTTATAAATAACTCTGGAAGAAATTTTGTAACACATAGAAAATTGCTACCTGCCATTGCTGCTGGGCGAGTTGCAAGAAAATTGCAAATGGCAAAATTCCCAATTGAAACAGATGAGACTTTTTGAAGGATTTTTTCCTCTAATACATAACTTTCATTTGTATCCACATAAACCACAGAATAAAATAATGTAATCTGGGAAGGTATTTAAGGTCAGAAAGAAGAGTGAAAATAGCACAATTTTTTACAAATATTACTTTAATGCAGGACATAAAAGACATTTTTATTACATTTCTTTTTCATTTATTATTTACTATTCGCCATAAGTGGACTGACAAGTAAAGTGCCAAAATCAGATATTAATTGCAAAGGTGGAACATTTTTTGCAATTTCCATATATATTTATTTTTTAGCAGATCACTTGCAGTTCGCTTGTCAGTTAACTTTTTGCAGGTGTCATGTCCATTGAGAGGTCATGTGCAGGCATGGAATCTGCTAAAGGGTCCTGTGTTGCATGACTGCTGTCCATCAGGTGTTGAGCCCTTGGCTTTGAGTGGCCATATGCAGAACCTGTACATATGGGTATTTCCTGATCGCAGAAAGAAAGACAGGGGGTAATGCACAACCCAGGCCAGCTGGCAAGATACATAATACAAAGCAGTGCACTGGATCGTTCCAACGTAGGGCACAGGCCAGATGACACAGTCAAACAAAAAGTTCCGCAACCAGGTCAAGCCACAAACAGGCAGCTTTAAATAAAGTGTGTGTCACAACCCGGGATAACAGACCAGGGAGGAGCCTCGTTGAAGGGCAGGGTGTGGGGTCTGTCTGCACCCCACGATGCATAACTGGGACTGGACTGAGACTGGTAGCAGAGACTGGGACTGGGACAGGACTGGTCGCTGAGACTGGAACTGAGGCAGGACAGGTAACAGACTTGAACAAAGACAGGACAGGTAACTGAGACTGGAACAAAGACAGGACTGGTAGCTGTGACCAAACTGAGACAGGACTGGTAGCTGTGACCAAACTGAGACAGGACTGGTAGCTGTGACCAAACTGAGACAAGACTGGTAGCTGTGACCAAACTGAGACAAGACTGGTAGCTGTGACCAAACTGAGACAGGACTGGTGGCTCTCAGAGCAGGACACGGGCCTGTGATAACTGTCACGTTCAGGTATGAGGCTGGAACCGCTGTGCAGACTCGATATAGGTATTTTGTAACGGACCCCGGCAGCAGAACAGAATATTCTGCCTGAAGGAATTACAACCTATGGTTGAGCCGCAGGTTTCATTCCCCCAGGACTAGATACACTGACTGCAACCGCACACCGAAGCAGGGATACACAGTGAGTACAGGACAAGAAGAATAGTCAGCAGGCCGGGTCATGCACAGAGCAGAAACACAATACAACGTAGGGCATCAGAAGACAAGGTCACTGGACAGGCAAAATGGTCGAGGCAGGCAGCAAAACAGCGGAGTCAAAATCAAAGCAGGAGTCAGAAAATCGATAAACAAACGCTAGATCTAGACACAAGGAACTTTCACAAGCAGCAACCAAAGCAATGCAAAGGCACGGATTTCCATAAGCTGCAGGTTTAAATAGGGAAGGGCTGAGGATAACTAGGCAGCTGGCAACAGGAGTAGAATGGGCACCCAAGAATAGCGGGCACTAGAGGCTGAAGAGAAAACAGCCACAAACCCAGAATAACCATGACAGTGTTTCACACATTAAAGTAATGCTGAAGAAAATAATATCTAATGCCTTATCCTAACATTAAATGTTATTTGCTCGGAGTTATTTGCTTAGAGTTACCCATTGTAGGCTATTCATGCTGGTCACTTTATGGATGATCATTATTCCATTTTCTCCAGAGACCTTTCTTAGCCTGACTTGTCGCATGGGGAATTAAGACTCAAGCCATTTATTCTTAAGTTCAATGAAGTTGAATAAGGATGTCTATAAATAAATAAAAGACACAGCAACTGGATATCATAAAAATATCTCAAAATATGTAAAACTGTTATAAATAAAGGCCAAATATTAGTTCTTTTATTGTCTTAAATAAATCACACACTGCCTTTTTATTGCACATGAATCTCATTTCTTTTGTAGAGTACATTATGCTGTAATATCTTGGAATGAAGTAGTTTATCACAGTTTATTACTAACATTGTAAATAAAGTTATGATTATATCAATATTGTACTAAGTCACAAAACTTAACAAGTTAGTCACAAGTGTAACGAAACATAAACACAAAAAAAGTAAAAAAAAAAAGAAGATGCATTTTTCTAATTGTATTGGAAACTAATTGTTAGACAAAAAAATGAAGCAACTGCATAAATATGGTAATAAAAATCCAGTAGTAAATAAAATACCACTATAAGACTGTGATTAGTCAAATAAAATTGAATAAAAGTGCTACAGAAATCTTTGTATTTTCGGTCAAAAAGCGAAATTTTTTTACACTTTTAATTTTTAATGTATTGTTAAGAAAAGATAAGTAAACAGTAAGACCCAGAATCTACAAATATAAGGTTTAGAGATAAAAAAAAAAAAGAGCATGTGCCATTGTGGTGGGGGTCATGGGAAGTAAATAAGCCAAGATAGTATTGTACTCAAAATTCTTAAAGGATTACAAAAAAAAAAAATCTAAATATCTAAAAATCTAAATATTATGAACCAATAAAATATCTACAGTATGTTTATAGTGCCCTAGACAAAATAACACCAAAAGCTTGGTCCATCGTAAAATCTTCCTTGAATTGTAAAAGAAAAAACATGTTTAAAGCTAAAATATTATAAGGTAAAATACATTACAAGGGAAACAACATACATAACATTGTTTTCCTGTTAAACACAAGGTTTGGGTATATGACAGTACTGGAATCAAGGCTAACTATATAACAGGACAAAAGAGACAACAATAATATGCTACTTATAATAAGTGCTAGAGGTGTGAAAATAATCAGGGCACTGTAGCCCACATATGGTAGCAGTGTGAGGGGCTAATTCAATTCTGACAGATGGGTCTATTCACTAAAATTCGACTATGGAGGTCGACTTTAATTTTGAGACTAAGTGAAATTCGACACCTGGGTTTGACTTAGAAAAAAAAAAAAAAAAACAGGTTGGAATCTTCCCCATTGAAAGTAATGGGAGGTGAAATGATCAAAGCTATTTTTGAGACTAAGTCAAATTTGACACCTGAGTTTGACTCGAATAATAGGTTTGATCATTTTGACTCCCATTACTTTCACAAAAAATACTGTATATCCATACTCCAAGTTCATGGGGTAGATTACAAAAGCCAAAATAGCTCAAAAGTAAATACAGTGCAGAAAGAGAACAATAATAATCAAAATACAATGCAGAATCAAGCAAGGAAACACAAAGATATAGAGACACAGCAATGCTTACAAATAGGCCATAGAACCCGGACCCCAAATGTGTCGGCAATAAAACTCCTCTTCCGATGTACCATTTTCTTGCTGTTCTCACTTTAGTATATGTCGGTAAAACTAGTTTTGGATGCTATTTTAACCTGTCTCTTGTTTGTGTCCAGACACCAATGTTCCTGAGCGGCCTCAGTCTGACATGGACATTTTTTCATCATGTTTTAATCTCTACGTTCACAGTATAAGCAATGTTTAGGTTGAGTCCCTTTTATCCTATAGAATGGGTATCTTTTTTCTAAAGCTGAACATTGTAAGACCAGGTTATGTACCTCCTGCCCTATAACACAGTGCATTCTGCCCCCTGTATGCTGGCACACTTTTATCCAAGAATGGCTATGATTATCCTTTAAAATCTGGTTGGGTTTAATGCATTATAAAATGAGATTTAGCACTGCATTCATTTCCCAAGTTACATTTTCAATATTAAAAAGAAACCATGTTTTATTAAAAGCATCTAGCTGTCTACCTTTCAAGAACATTTCCTTACAATTAAAGGCAGTAAGTTCCAGATCCACTGAAACAAGAGCCACAACATAATGTCCAGACATTTGCATGGAGTAATGCTTCATATAGTACTAATACAGTTAATAATGAGTTCATATGGCACAAGATATCTTTACTCTGCTTTTACAGTGACCCCTACTGGATGTTAAGCTTCAAGCAGTCATGGCTTACACATAGATAAGAGATAAGATGCACTTTGCACTCCAGTTGTTGTGTACTATGAATCCAGTGATTGCCTGAGCATAATGAGAGTTACCGTCTACTGCAGTTCGAGTGTTAAAGAGTATGTATCTGTAGCAGACATCATGTAGCGTGACCACCAAGCTCCTTTTAAAAGATGATAGCCTATCATGCAAGGGCCACAGATTTGCATTAGTATTACTACTATAAAAAGCATTAATGTAAGAATCATACCTCTATAAACTTAATAATACTACACTAAGCTTTCATTAAAAAAAATGTCTGGTACATATTTGTGTTGTTTTAACCAAAATGTATTTATACAGTTTGTATGTACACATTTGTTTTAATAGAAACATATATATATATATATATATATATATATATATATATATATATATATATATATATATAAGAGAGAGATCCAAATGCAAAAAGCGAATGTCTTTCGGTTTATAGACTTTCGGTTTATAGAATAGCAATAGCATTACATGTATTCCAGAAACCAAAGGTCTATAAACCGAATGTCTTCCGGTTTATAGACTTTCGGTTTATGGAATACATGTAATGCTATTGGCTTTCTATAAACCGAAATAGAGTCCCCATTCATACGAATAGGTCAATTGACCTATTCGTATGAATGGGGACTCTATTTCGGTTTATAGAATAGCAAAAGCATTACATGTATTACATCTGAGAGTCAAATAGATCCGTCAAATACTGTGCTTACAGCGCACTTTGAAAAATTCTAATAGTTTTGGGTGGTAAATAGTACATTTGCGTCTTGCGGTGCACTTCATATCTGAGAGTCAAATAGAACCGTCAAATACTGTGCTTACAGCACACTTTGAAAAATTTGAATAGTTTTGGGTGGTAAATAGTACATTTGCGTCTTGCGGTGCACTTCATATCTGAGAGTCAAATAGAACCATCAAATACTGTGCTTACAGTGCACTTTGAAAAATTCTGGCTACCTCCTCCTCCAGCGCCGCTTCCACCTACACCGCCACAGTCACCGCCTCCTCAACCTATGGGTCACTTAGTATAAAATGAAAGAGAATACCCTGCACTCCAACCCTCTCTCAAATGGATAATTCTGTTGATCCTCCTGGCAGCCATGCTTTAGATTTAGATTTATGTTCTTCCAAAGCTAAAATCAAAGATTCCATCTAGTGCTATTTTATGGCTCAGCTGTACCGTATTTACTCGATTATAAGATGAGGTTTTATTCAGAATTTTTTTTCTGAAAACTACCCCTCGTCTTATAATCGAGGTCTCTTATAATCTGACCTCAAATTGAGGTCAGACTATAAGACATGGATCCTGGTCCCCAGCAGAGCTGCAGGGGACCTGGATCCCCCTCTCTAACAGCAGGGGAAGTCTGCGCGATGAGCGCAGACTCCCCTGCTTCCGCCCGGCACGACCGCCGGGACTTCTGTGAAGAAGCCGGTTACTTCCGCTTTCGTCACAGAAGTCCCGGCGAGCGTGCCACGCGGCAACAGGGGAGTCTGCGCTCATCGCGCAGACATCCTCTGCTGCCCCATTAGCCACCAGGGTAAATCGGGCAGCTGGGGGATGTCTGCACGATACGTGCAGACATCCTTCATGCTGCCCGACACGGCAGACTATTATGACGGACCAGCTGTCTGTCATAATAGAGTGCCGTGTCGGGTAGCACCCCGGCTGCCCCCACTAGCCACCAGGGATCGACTTCCAGGTGAGGGGGAGGGAGGGGGAAGAGAGACAGGGGGAGGGAGGGGGTAAGAAACAGAGACAGGGGGAGGGAGGGGGGCAGAAACAGAGACAGGGGGAGGGAGGGGGCAGAAACAGAGGGAGGGGGGAGACAGAGCAACAAGGGAAGGGAGGGGGAAGAGAGCTACAAGGGGGGGGGAAGAGACAGAGGGAGGGGGGGCAGAGAGAAACAAGGGGGGGAAGAGACAGAGGAGAGGGGGGAATCAAAGGGAGGGGGAGAGAGACAAAGCTGGGGGCAAGGGAAAGAGAGGCAGAATTGGCACATAAAAGGAAATAAAAACAAATGCATTTTTTTGATATAATTTTTTATTAAAAAAGCAATTTACATGTGAATATATACAAGTTTAACTTTTTTTTAACCTTATATTCAGGCTTTTAGTTTTTTTCCTAAAGGAATATCCAAAGTTTGGGGGGTCGTCTTATAATCAGGATCGTCTTATAATCGAGCAAATACGCTATTTTTAATTTGTATGTATTTTATGTTATTTGAAGTTATTTCCCTATCCATATTTGTCTTCAGGGCACTTGTCCTACTCTTACCCACATTTTACTTCCTTTTGCAGCCCTCTAGCCCTTTCCAGGACTTTTTTAGAGGCCAAAAGTTCGGGTCCCCGTTGACTTCAATGGGTTTCGGGGTCAAGTTCGGGGTCAAGTTCGAGCCCGGACTTTTTCCCGAAGTTTGGCCGAACCCGCCGAACCCGAACATCCAGGTGTACGCTCAACTCTAGTCATTGAACCTCTGTATAGAGACCGAGCTGCTCCCTGTATAGTGACTGTTCCTCTGTATAGACACTGAAAAGTTCCCTGTATAGTCATTGAACATCTGTATAGAGACCGTTCCTCTGTATAGACACTGAGCTACTCCCTGTATAGCGATGGTGCCTCTCTATAAAGATTGAGCTGCTTCCTTTAAAGTGGCTCAACCTCTGTTTAGACACTAAGCTGTTCCCTGTATAGTGACTGGACCTATGTATAGACACTGAGCTACTCCCTGTATAGTGACTGAATCTCAGTATAGACACTAAGCTGCTTACATAAATAAATAGTAAGGGACAAATTAGGTTTTTTATTGCAGTGTTTCTCAAAAAAGTAAACCAGAATGTACAAGATTTTTTCACTCATGAAAGATTCTTGAAAAAGTCTTGTTGGTTGAATGAACTTAACAAATTCTTGGAGTCTACTATAGAATGTTTTTTACTAGTAATTTGGAGTCCGCACATAGCCATGCTGCGACTGAGGCACATCAGAAGCACACAACTGATGGGGCACAGTGATGATAGCTACATAACTTGCTGCTCTTTCATTCAATGGATCTCTAGGGCTCTACCCCTAGCTGACCTGCTCTAAAGTATCAATCACATGCATTGCAGGACTAATCAGACCAGTGCTAGGGGAAGTCATAATGCTGTGGCACATTCCAGCATGAAGAAGTAAAGACCTGTAGCTCCCTCAACAGTTCAGTTTCACTGTGAAACTATATCAAAGGGGCACAATTTTCTGTTTCCAGACAGAGCTAGCTATGGCTATGCAATGCTGTAACAAACTCCTGAGGATGTAAGGGATTTTATCATATAATTGTGTTTACTGTGAATGTAGAGAATAAAAAAAAGAATAAAAAAGATCCATACATGGAAAATGTGTTACCGTATTTTCCGGCGTATAAGACGACTGGGCGTATAAGACGACCCCCCAACTATGTCGTCTTATAAGACGGAAAAATCGCATCTATATTTTAACTTTTTAGGTTAAAATATAGAGTTTGCCACCCTCCTCCCCCCTTCCCCAATCCCCAGTACTTACCTACTTTCTGCTCTGTCTCCCGCTGTTAAGCCGGTCCGTGGCTGTGAGGGAAGCGTTGTGAGCTCCCCTCCAGCCGCGCGGTCAATAAAGTATGTTTAAAAAAAAGTTTAAACAAAATTTATTGAAGCCGCATGGCTGGAGGCAGGGCCGGACTGGGAGAAAAATTCGGCCCGGGCATTTTTTATCACAGCGGCCCACTAAGAAGGGGGCGGGGCAGAGGAGGTGTGTTTTGTCATCACCGATGACAAACACGCTCCCTCTCAAAAGTGAGCATGTTGGTTCAATGCTCTTCCAGTGCAGACCATGCGAAGAGCTCTGCTGAAGAGCTCTAGCATGAGAAAAAAGCCCTGTATTTGTTCTGCAGAGTGCAAGCAAATTTAATAACATGCTTGCACTGTGTTTCCTTGCAACTTGTCTCTGGTGTCTCTATAAATGGATACCAGGAGACAAAAATGCCAGGAAAGAGTATTGAGCATGTGTTTGGAGCCTGCTTGTGGGATTGCGTGTGTGTAGAGTGAGCTGATTGTGGTGTGGTATTGTGTAATAAGGTCGGTTTTAGTTGTGTTGTGTTTGTGGTGAAATGTGATGCATATGTGGCTAGGGGGCTGTAGAGAATGTGTGTATAGGGGATATAGCAAGTGTATGCATACAGGCTATAGTGTGTGTGTGTGTGTGTGTGTATATATAGATGTAGTGTGTGTTTAGGGGTGTAGTATGTGTTTGCTTACAAGGAATCTAGTGTGTGTATATATACATATATATATGAGTCTAGTGTGTGTTTGAAGGACCCAGAATGTGTATAGGAGATCTAGTGAGTGTGTGTTTATAACGGTTTCAGAATGTGTATATAGGGATCTAGTGCGTGTATGTGTGTAGATGATCCAGAGTTGGGTAAGGGATCTAGTGTGTGTCTGGAATGTAATGTGTTTAGGGGTGCAGTATGTGTGTGAGGGGTGCTGTGTGTATATATAAATATATATATATATATATATATATATATATATATGGAAGTATTGTGTATGTCTGTGTATGATGTGTGTGAGAGTGCTGTGTGTGAGAGTGCAAGAGTGCTGTCTATGATGTGTGAGAGCGCTGTGTGTGAGAATGCTGTGTGTGAGAGTGCTATGTGTGAGAGTGCTATGTGTGTGTGATGGGTGTGAGAGTGCTGTGTGTGATGGGTGTGAGAGTGATGGGTGTGAGAGTGCTGTGTGTGATGGGTGTGAGAATGCTGTGTGTGATGGGTGTGAGAGTGCTGTGTGTGAGAATGCTGTGTGTGATGGGTGTGAAAGTGCTGTGTGTGAGAGTGATGTGTGTGAGAGTGCTTTGTGTGAGAGTGATGTGTGTGAGTGCTGTCTATGATGTGTGTGACAGCGCTGTGTGTGAGAATGCTGTGTGTGAGAGTGCTATGTGTCGGTGATGGGTGTAAGAGTGCTGTGTGTGATGTGTGTGAGAGTGCTATGTGTCGGTGATGGGTGTAAGAGTGCTGTGTGTGATGGGTGTGAGAGTGCTGTGTGTGATGGGTGTGAGAGTGCTGTGTGTGATGGGTGTGAGAGTGCTGTGTGTGATGGGTGTGAGAGTGCTGTGTGTGATGGGTGTGAGAATGCTGTGTGTGATGGGTGTGAGAGTGCTGTGTGTGAGAATGCTGTGTTTGAGAGTGCTGTGTGTGTGAGAGTGCTGTGTGTGATGGGTGTGAGAGTGCTGTGTGTGATGGGTGTGAGAATGCTGTATAAATGATAGAATGGATTGTGTGTGTGTGTGTGTATGAGGGGGGGGGAATAAACAAATAAAATAACAGGCATTATGTCGGGGGGGGGGGGAGGAGACATAATGCATGTTATTTTATTTGTTTATCCCCCCCCCCCTCCTACACACACACACACACACACACACACACACAATCCATTCTAACATTTATACAGCACTCTCACACCCATCACATACAGCACTCTCACACCCATCACACACAGCACTCTCACACCCATCACACACAGCACTCTCACACCCATCACACACAGCACTCTAACACACTCAGCACTCTCAAACACACAGCATTCTCACACACCGCACTCTCACACCCATCACACACAGCATTCTCACACCCATCACACACAGCATTCTCACACCCATCACACACAGCACTCTAACACCCATCACACACAGCACTCTCACACCCATCACTCCCTTCTTACCTTTAGACTGGGAGGAGGGGTTCCCTGGTGGTCCTCGTGGTGAGTGAACTCTAGCCTGCGGGCTAGAGTTCACTCTCGCGAGATCCGGTCATTGCCATGGCAATGCTCCGGATCTCGCGAGAGGAACCCGGTGGAGCTGCAAGTTAGAGCTCCGCCGGGTCCTCTCTCCAGACTGTCTCCCTCCCTCTCTCTCCGCTGACAGCATGTGGGCCGGTGAGGGAGATCTTTGATGTCCTCACCGGCCCTTCATGGAAAACAGCGGGGCCGGCGCTCGGATAGTGCCGGCCCTGCATAGACCGGCAGGGGGGGATCCTGGGACCTCCCCTGCCGGCCTCGGCCCATGGCCACCGCTTCCCTCGCAGCCACGGACAGGCTTAAGAGCGCGAGCGGAGACAGAGCAGAAAATAGGTAAGTAAATCCCAGTACCCAAGATTTTCAGGGGTTAAAAAGTTGTCTTATACGCCGGAAAATACTGTATATATGTATCTGCAGAGTCTCCTCTTTATAACATCACCAGTGTCTTGATATGCAAATTAACTACTTTTCAATGGGGAATGTGTCATTTGCAAATCAAGTCACAATATGATGTCATAAACATGAAACAACAAAAACACATTTTTTTTTTTAAATTCTCTTGAACTATGCATTTGCTTGCAATTCTGCTAACACGTACAGATAAGTTTTGATAATTTTCTTTATAGTCACAGTATAAATGATAGTATGGCAGGCACCTGCTTATGTCTACCAATTTAAAAATGAGAGTTTCTCACGGCAAGAATATTGCTGGAAAGACTATTTGTATTGGTGCACATGTACTGGTAACTTCCAGACAAATCCGTACCGTAATATGGTACCTGAGCCAAAACCTCAGTGCAAAGTGCATACACAACTCTCCTATCCCAACATTGGCCATTCAGGGTAATCACATACTGCTAGCCTTGTTTCTCGTGCAATATAGAGATCAGATAGAATGGGAATGTGCCCTAGTGAGAGAGCCTTCCAATACATAGAAAATGAGTTAAACAAAAACAAAAGACATATCTGAAATCAACAGTACAAAATAAACCCTTCTAATTTTTTGGTGGGAGTGTCCCTTTAACAACTTGTCAAACAACATATGGCAGTGTATTACATAATCCTGCCCTAATAGTAAAGATATAATGTTGTTGTTTATGGTTCCTCTCTTCCATAAAGGGACACTCCCACCAAGTTCATGTAAACATGAACTTATCCCTTCAGAGGTCTTTATAGTGACCATAAAGGGACACTTCCACCAAAAATGTAAGAGGGTTTAAATTTTTTATTTTGTATTGTTGATTTCAGATGTCTTTTGTTTTTGTTATGTGAGATTATTTTATTAAATATTTTACTAAACAAGTGTGACTGGGTGCCGCCATTTTGTGAAATATATTGTTTGGGTGCCACCCCCCAGTGACTTTACTGCCCTAGTATCTCACTTTGAGGCTGGGGACACAGAATGCAGTCTATAAGTCAGAATTCTGATCAAATACTTGCATTGAATTGGAGGGTAATGTAACTATAATATCACAAGGGGGTGGAATTAGGATTCTGTTTGATCAGGGAAAAAAATATGGAAAAATAAATCAGTGACATATGTCTTATATAAGTGTTTGTTTTCAATGCATAGGTAATCTAGTTACATCTTATATAAGTGGTAGTGTCCCTTTAAGTATACAAGGGTAATCTCCTTGAAGAAATCTTTTTTCAAGAGCAAACAGTCCCAATTTGGAAAGCCATTCTTTATAGCTGAAGTCTTCCATTCCTTTAATCTATTTTGTAGTCTGTCTCTGAAACCGCACCAGTTGTATTTTATCCTTTTTTTTGTACTGGTGGCCAAATCTGGACTGCATATTCAAGATTAGGTTTTAGCAATGAGTTTGATATAGACAGAATTATGCTCTGATCATGTGCACTTTTCCCTTTTCATACATTTCAACAGCTTGCTCGCCATCAGGGTGCAATGTTTTTTATATGTTTATAAAATATCTTGGAGGTATCACTTAAACCACAAATCTCTATATTAACACCCTGAGTAGAGCAGTAAATTCCAAGCAGGATATGATTGCATTACAGGGTGCTATTTTAAGACTAAAGATGTAGAAAAATGAGTTTCAACACATGATAAATGCAAAATAATTAATTAATCAGAGAAGCTGAAACGGGGAGGGAAGAAACCTAGATAAATGTTACAAATCACGTTGTTTTTGCTTTAAATATATTCAATATTATTCTAATTATAGTTGATAGTGTAATAAAAAAACAGACATCTAAGGTTAACAACTGAAGTTACATCACTTTATTTAATTCCTAAATTTGTGTTTAACTACCATGCTAGAGCAGAATTATACCAGTTATACACAGACAGCTCAAGTGAATGTATTATTCACATTATGAAAAAAAAACATTATCTATGCATCTGTTGCATAAGGGGATTTAAATCTAATACCGCTGTGAGATCTTGTTTATTGTGTCTAATGTTTTACAATAATGATTTTGTATTGCAGATTGAGATCACACTTCCAATATTCATCAGCCGTTTTGATATATTTTTTTTTTATTTCAAACATGTTTTATTGAGTTCAAACAATTTCACAATAAGGCAGTATGAATGATTGTTAAACTAAAGGTATACACGGTATACAAATTGAATTTACTAAATATATGTATGTATATATATATATATATATATATATATATATATATATATATATATATATTTAAAGCATTAAACAAACTTAAGGGCAATGAGCCACAATGAAACAGAGCCATACCACACATTAAGTATGCATTGCACAATAATAATTATGGAACTTTGATGCCAAATGTCAAAGGTTTTCCCATGTATGTAGGTTATCAGGGCCGGCCTTACATGTTCTGGCGCCCTGTGCGGGCCTCCCCCGTGGCGATTTAGTCTACAACAGTGGAAGGGATTTTTTACAGTAAGGACAATAAAGATATGGAATTCACTGCCTGAAGAAGTGGTACATTAGCTGCCTTTAAAAGCGGCCTGGATAGTTTCTGATTGCCATTTGGAGTCAAGAAGGATTTTTTCCCCCCACTGAAAGAAGAATTTTAAATTGCTGGAGGAGTTTTTATTTGTCTTATTTTGGATCAACAGAGGTAAACATGGGATAGGAAAAGGGTGAACCTGATGGACGCATATCTTTTATTCAACCTTAACCAATATGTAACTATGTACCTATGTACGTTAACTTTATTTATGAGGACCTAGTTGAGTCTGGTTCATGCACTCTACTCCTGCACCGGTGGCAATTTCCAAGACTAGCATCGCTCCATCAGCACAGGTGGTTGAAGGTCAGTCTGGTGAGGGGGACAATGATACTGACCTGCCTAGTACATCCTACTCCTCATTTGATGCTGATGAGTAAATCACACTGTAGCACCTTGTTAGTTGCCTTAGAACTCTTGGTTACTTACCATTCCTATCACCCAGTTTTACTACTCTGCTGACAAACTCTGCCCTTCCCAGGCAACAGAGGGTTGTAGTCAATGGGGTATATTCGATGCAAGGTCTTGTTACTAGTGGGGTACCTCAGGGATCTGTTCTTGGACCCATTCTCTTTAATATTTTTATTAGCGATATTGCAGAAGGTCTTGTTGGCAAATTATGTCTTTTTGCTGATGATACAAAGATTTGCAGCAGGGTTGATATTCATGGAGGGATAAGCCAAATGGCAAATGATTTAGCTCAACTAGAAAAATGGTCAGAGCAGTGGCAACTGACATTTAATGTGGACAAAAGCAAGATTATGCATCTTGGGCGTAAAAACCCAAAAGCAGAATATAGACTATTTGGTACAGTCCTAACCTCAACATCTGAGGAAAGGGATTTAGGAGTAATAATTTCAGAGGAGTTGAAGGTAGGTAGGCAATGCAATAGAGCAGCAGGAAATGCTAGCAGAATGCTTGGTTGCATAGGGAGAGGTATTAGCAGTAGGAAGAGGGAAGTGCTCATGCCATTGTACAGAGCACTGGTGAGAACTCACTTGGAGTATTGTACGCAGTACTGGAGACCGTATCTCCAGAAGGATATTGATACTTAGGAGAGAGTTCAGAGAAGGGCTACTAAACTGGTTCATGGGTTGAAGGATAAAACTTACCAGGAAAGGTTAAAGCATCTTAACATGTATAGCTTGGAGGAAAGACATAACAGGGGGGATATGATAGAAACATTTAAATACATAAAGGGAATCAACACAGTAAAGGAAGAGAGTATATTTAAAAGAAGAAAAACTACCACAACTAGAGGACATAGTCTAAAATTAGAGGGGCAACGATTTAAAAGTAATATCAGGAAGTATTACTTTACTGAGAGGGTAGTGGATGTATGGAATAGCCTGCCAGCAGAAGTGGTAGAGGTAAACACAGTCAAGGATTTTAAGCATGCGTGGGATAGACACAAGGCTATCCTAGCTATAAAACCGGGAACGGGGGACTAATAAAAGTACTCAAAAAAAAATTGGGCAGACTAGATGGACCGAATGGTTCTTATCTGCCGACACATTCTATGTTTCTATGTTTCCCCCTCTCACTGCCCCCTCCCTGCCCCTGGCTTGTAAATTAAAAATATGTTTTTTTTATTATGAGTTTAATTAGAAATTAAAATTAAACTATGGTTTGAACCTATCCATTTGTGTCAGTATTATAATTCAGGTAAATCCACACATCACACACTTCCACAGCTAATGGTACCATTTCGTCGTTCTACATGGGTACTCCTTCCTTTTAGTTGTGGTAACATATTGGTATCTGTGCTTCAAATGTATTATTCTGCATAACACTTTTTTGCTGCTTTTTTTTGACATGGCCCTAATTCCATATATTTCCAAATATCTTTTGAACATGTATCCTAATGATCAATATTTGTATTATAAATCATTTTCACTTATGTTTTTCCATTTCAGAGTGCGTTCATGGGTAATCGGCGCATATTGGGATAAATGCAAATGTGTGGTTTTTATAAGGAATTTGTCCCAATCCTAATGCCTACAAAGTTTTGGTTTCCGAACAATCATTTCGGTCCCAAATTCAGGGATTTTTGAGTAGCTGGATATCTGAGATTTCTGAACTTTCCTGACCCAAATACATTTTCGGACAGATCAATCTATATTGGGTAGACTCATATCTATTACTCACGTAAGCAAGATAATATTGAAAATGTATTTTCTATACAAATAGAAATTGAAAAAAAACAAAACAACATGCTTATTTATAATAGGTCCACTGGTATAAAGAACAATATGACATCCATAAACACTTATTTATTCATTTATCCTCACCATGTACTGAATTTAGGAGTATACATTGGGAAATAAAAAGGGTACTCAGCGGAACAATACATTTCCCAAAATCCATTTATTTTTACATGTACAACTATTCAAAGCAGTAAGTAGAAGCTTAATTTTGCAGCTATTGAGATAAAGTGATTAAAGCCTAATCTCTATAATCATCCACAAGTGGATGGATGTGCAATAATGTTAATTGGATCAGCATGAAGTATTACTTACAGAGTAAAAGAACAATAATAAAAAAAGCTAATAGTCTGTCAGTTGTGGTTTAATAAGTAGGTTTATTCATTTACTACATGTATATCACTTTTTAAATAGCGATTGTCAGGAATTTTAACTGATGAATTTAATAAAGTAAAGGCTAGTATAAACAAAATGGATGGCAGCCACCATTTTGTTAATTAGATTACATATTCTCCAGGCGCCATGCTAAAATGCCTTCTGTGTCTGTTTAAAAAATGTAATTCTTAAACTTTTGTTTTGTTCTCTGCATTTTCTTATCTGTTTACACATTCCTCCATAACGTGGAGGAATGAGGGGTGGGTAGGCAGTCATGTTTGGGTCATCACCACATCCAGTGGTTCCATATTTCAATTTTTTACCAAAGATACATAAAAGTGTGGAGAACCCCACTGGACGTCACATCATTTCAGGGATAGATTCTATGTCCTGTAATTTGTCCCATTATTTCGACACTTTCTGTATGTTGTGTGTGTCTCCTCCTATATCAAGGATAGCACAGATATAATAAATTCTCAAGTGAGATTACATGGGACTCCAACTACATTTTGACCACAGCTGATATCTCAGCTCTTTATACCTCCATTAATCATACAATGGGGGTAGATGTGATCAAAGACACTCTAGACAGGAATGACGAGATGGACAGTACACAATCTAAATTCTTGATAGAGTCCATAGAATTCATTGTGAAGTATAATTACTTCTATTTCGAGGAGGATTTCTACCTGCAAAAATGTGGGACAGCCTAGGGGACCAGGTTTGCACCAAGTTACGCAAATATTTTTATGGGTCTATCGGAGTCCTTATATGTTGGAGACTCACCCCTTTGGCGCAAACCTAGTCATGTGGAGGAGATATATAGATGATTTCATCTTTGTATGGAGAGGGACAGAATTGGAATTATCTGATTTTGAGACATATCTCAACAATAATGATCACAATTTAAAATTCACTTTTTCACTTAGTACTAAAACCATAGACTTTCTGGATCTCAAGCTTTATGTAGAGGTTGGTTTTCTTAAGTCCAAAACCTTCTTCAAAAAAGTTGATAGTAACAACTATTCAGATTAAAAAAAAAGCTGCCACCCAGTAGTGCCGCTGTGTGTGTGGGGGGGGGGGGGGGGGGAAGGGGGGGCTACTGAGCCTGAAGCCACGAATCTTGGCTCCAAACCCCCCAATGGAGGCTCTAGGGCTAAAGGATAATTTAGCCCCAAATCTCCAATTCTGTTTTTTTTCCACTAGTAGAGGGGAAAGGGGAGGGTGCGGACCACACCTAGTGCCGAGGCGAAGGTCCGCCCCCACCCTGTAGAGCAATGCTGTGTGATCCACTTGGCAGTGAGGTGCAGGCAGCATTGGCTGCAAAGAGGCAGAAAGAGACAATCACCGACCAGACGGCTGCCTGCTTCTTATGGAAACATGGCAGCTGTCAGTCAAAGGATAAACTTTATTATATTTTTTTATTTATATGTAATAAATTATTTTATGCACATTTGAATCATTAGAAATTGTCCATATTTACGTTCTGTCTGGATTTTTTTTTCAATTATCTTACAGGCCCTCTTTTTTAAGCAGGGATTATATGTTGCAGCACAAGCAGCTGTACATTAACTAGGAGTGTATTCATCCCTCTCTATACTGGTTGGTACTTTATACACACAATATTGGTGATTGAATCACTTTCGTTTTATTTTAATTATTTTAAATTGTTGATTTTTTATTTAAACACTTATTATATAGTGCTTTATTTCTTAAATATTAAACTCTTAAAAACACACTGCTGGCTTGTAGATACAGCCGTATCTGCATGTGATTATGTATGTGCATGCATGGAAGAGAGGAAGCAGCATTTTGATTCTTGACCCGGCGGCACCATGTCTTGCACATGCCCCGGTGAGTGCTTGTTTCTGTGACACAGCGTGCTTGGTGTGTGTCTGTGTCTGTGACAGACAGCATGCTTGGTGGGTGTGTCTGTGTGAGACAGCGTGCTTGGTCTGTGTGAGACAGCATGCTTGTTATGTGTGTCTGACAGTGGGGTGTGTGTTAGAAAGTATGTGAGACTGTTGGATACAGCATGTGTGTGTGCCTATTAGAGACTGCATGTATTTCTGTGTTAGATGACATGTGTGTGTGTCTGTGTGAGACACTGTGGTTGGGGTCTATTCCCTAAAAAGTTGGTTGAGGTGAGATGAATATGTGATCTCATCATTTTACCTATCCATTGTGCAGGGACAATCCTGGTGAGTTTAACCTGCTAAGCAAACTTCACCAGGATTATCCCTGCACAATGTATAGCTAAAATGGGGAGATTACATGTTCATCTCACCTCAACTCACCAGCAGCTCGCCTTTTAGTGAATAGACCCTTGTGTGTGTCTGTGTGAGACACTGTGGGTGTAGATCTTCTCACTGCCATCATATACAAAGTTTATGCATTTTGGCAAAAAAGTTACAACCTACATATCGCAGAGTATTATTAAATGAAGAGGCTAATGTAATATAGTACTAATGTTACTGAACCCTCAGCAACATCCAGAGCTGGCAGAGGCATAATTAGAAACCCTTTATTACATACCCCCAAACATTTAGGTAAGTATTTTGGTGTAAAGCCTTGCACATAAAGTTACTGTTCACTGGCATCATACATATCATTTGGTTTTTTTTTTTTTTTTTTCTTTCTCTCTTTTTTTATTAGAGTATCAAAATTCACAGACATATAAATAGACATATAACATATAACAAATCAGGTATACAGACTTATCTACTTGTTCTCTATTAATTATTTTAAGGTGCTTTGCATATGTTGATAAGTTTGCATAATTTGTTTCCCCTTTCTATCCTGCACCTCTTTTTCCTTTATGTCATATACCCTGAAAATGTACATCTATATTACAGAATACAAATCACCTTTTCACATTTATACATTAATATACCATACAAGTATGTTTGTGCTGTACTCTTTAAGTTATCTTTGTATTGTCCGGATTTATATTACAAGATCTACTTAAGACAACATTTTGTGGGATCGGACATGAGAGAGCAAAGATGGCTAAGTTCAGTTTGCTATTTCTATCGTAATTTCTTACACACTTCTTAGGTCTCAATTTAATTTAGCCTTATTGTGATTCTAGTCATTTAATCCATTTTCCCCACTCAATCCATTTATTTTCCCTTAATCTTTCTAGGTTCAACCTTCCCCTTTCCATTTTCATTTGATATATTATTTGTGTCTTCAGATTAGGCCAGCTAATTTTTTCTTCAATCGATATTAATGTTGCCATGATAATATGAATTATTATTTGGGGTACTTCGTTTGACATTTTTGGCCAGTACATACATTGGAGCCAAGTTTCAGGGGCGTGATTCAATGTTATTCCAGTGATATTCTTAACTTTATTCCTTATCATTTTCAATGTGGGTTGTATGGCATCGCAGCTCCACCATGTATAAATATATGATCCCTCTCCTTGATCACAACTCAAGCATTGGTTTGAAGTTCCTGGATACATTCTATCCACTTTGTTCGGGACAATATACCATCTGTTTATTAGCTTGTAGAATGTCTCCAGGAGGCTCAAACAGTGAATCATTCTCAAATGTCAAGCTTTGTGCCTTTCTCCCTTGTTTGTCATTTCCCTTTTTTAAGTGTGTCGATAAGTATCCTTTAACTCTTATATAGTTAAATAGTTCTCTGTTCCGTAAGCCATATTTTCCTTGGTGCTCTGTAACATTTTTAATTTGATTTCCATACATCAAATCTGCCAGTTTATCGATACCTCCCTTTTGCCAGTTCTTAAGGTCTAAATTTTCTAGTTCCATAGAGATTAATTTTATATTGTTGCTATCTATATGTTTTTCATGAAGTCCTAGTTTTTATTTTATTTTATACCAGAATTCCATCAGGTGTGTTAACACTAGGCAGCTATTATCTCCAACGTTAGTTTTGTTTTTCCTAAACCAGAAAATCCCTGTTAACCCTGTTTTTTTGAGTTGCCTTTTTTCCAGCTGGGCCCATCCTTCCCTTGGTTTTTTGGGTTCTGGGTGTCTACAACATGATTTATCATTCTAACTGCGTAATAATCATGAATACTGGGGACACCCAGCATTCCTTTTTCTATTTTTTTTTTAAAGAAGTTTAATTCCCAGTCTTGGCCCTTTTCCTTGCCAAATAAACTTGGAGAAGGTAGTCTGGACAAGTTCCAGCCACTGTGGGGGGATTCCTAAAGGGATCATTTTAAAAACATATAACCATTTATTGGCAGAACATATGCCTTTATCAGGTTTATCCTGCCCCACCATGAGATTTCAAAATTTTTTAAATTTCTCAATATGGTATTCGTGTTTTTAAGTAATGGGAGTATTTTTGACTCCATTATGTCTCTGGGAAAGGTATATTTCCCCTGGATTTCCTAAGGTGACCAGTATATCGTCTGCGAACACGTTTAATTTTAATTCCACATCCTCGCAGGCGTATCCCTTAATGTGGCCGTCCTCCCTAATCCGTATTGCCAGTGGTTCTATAGTCAGTACGTATAACAACGGAGAGAGAGGACAGCCTTGTCTCGTACCATTATTGATCTTAAACCACTCTGACACTATTCCATTCCCCACCGGGTCCAAAATCCAGCCCCTAAGGCCAAAGGCCACTAGGCATGCTTTCAAATATTTCCATCCCACCCTATCAAATGCTTTCTCAGCATCTAAAGAAAGAACTAGGGTGGGGGATTTCTTCCATCGGGCCAGATCCAGGAAATCAATCACCTTTCTAACGTTGGTGGAAGCCACTCTATCTGGGAGAAAGCCTGTCTGGTCGCGGTGTATAAGGTTGGGGATTACTCCCTTCAGCCTGTCTGCTACGATACTTGAAAAAAATCTTAATGTCTACGTTCAGAAGCGAGATTGGTCGGTAATTCTGTGCGAATACATGCTCTTTCTCTGGTTTAGGGATGGGAACTATGTTAGCCTTCAAGATCCCATCTGGAATATGTTTCTGTGTTGCGAAATTGTTGAACATTTTTGTTAAAGTGTCTGACAATCTATCTTCTAAGATCTTAAAAAAGGAGTTTTTAAAACTGTCAGGACCTGGGGCTTTACTTTGTTTTAATCTGCAAATGATTTATTTTGTTTCAAATTCAGAAAAGGGCCGGTTTAATTCTTGTAGTCTGTGTAGTCACCACCAAGATCGTCTGAGACTAGCCACCCAGACAGCTGCTGTAACAATAGCTTTGCATAACCAAAGAATTTCTGCACAAACTGTCAGAAACCATCTCAGGGAAGCTCATTTGCATGCTCGTTGTCCTCATCAAGGTCTCGACCTGACTGCAGTTCATCGTCGTGACCGATGTGAGTGGGCAAATTCTCACATTCAGTGGCAGCTGGCAATTTGGAGAGGTGCTCTTCACGAATGAATCCAGGTTTTCACTGTACAGGGCAGATGGCAGACAGCGTGCATGGCGTCATGTGGGTGAGCGGTTTGCTGATGTCAACGTTGTGGCTCAAGTGGCCCCTGGTGGTGGTGGGGTTATGGTATGGGCAGGCGTATGTTATGGATTCCTTTGGGATTTGTTTGTATAGTAGAGGCTATGACCAGGCCTCTGGTTTAGCACCCCTCCCCATTACAGGTGCTCCATAAGTGATGTCCAGACCTATAAATTGCAGGAGTGTCTGTGTATTGTACAATAGGAAGGCCTTTTTGTTCCCTGGTAAGCAATACACATGAAGAGATTAAGCCCCATATGCAAAAGTATTTAGTGTTAGGACCCACCAACATTGGAGTACTTTGACGAAGTGGTGGGCTTAGCATAATATGGCCATATATGTAACCAAATATCCTATTTTGTTATCTTAGAAAGATAGGTGTTTTTAAGTAGCTTTAACCCCTTGGCGACACAGGACGGACTAGGTCCGTCCTGTGTGCCGAGGCGTTAGTGACACAGGACGGACCTAGTCCGTCCTGTGTCAAAACGAGCACTGAAAGCGGAGTTTTTCCGCTTTCAGTGCTCTAAGGGCATTGTAACGATGCTTCCGTGTGGAAGCATCGTACAATGCTAAAAAAAATGCCCGTCGGCATTTCGATCGCTCCGGAGAGCGATCGAAATGCCGGTTTTAAAGGCACAGTGCCTTTAAAACGCGGGCATTTAAAAAATGAGCATAGGAAGCGAATCTTTCGCTTCCTATGCTCAGAAAGTGTTTCTGATTGCCTCGCAAGTCGAGGCAATCAGGAACACAAAAAAAAAATGCACGATCTTGGTCACTAAGTGACCAAGATGGCGCTGCCCTTCTAAGGGCAAGAGCACAGGAGGCAGGAAGTACCTGCTTCCTGTGCTCTCTGGCTGTCACACGATTGCCTCTTCACAGAGGCAATCAGTGACTGCCAGGCACACTGACAGTCAGTGCGGATGCTCTCCTGAACATCCCCACTGACTGGTCAGATCAATATTAACTCTATATTGATCTGACCAGTTATGATCTGTCTCCCTCTCCTCACATTTTTTTTAGTGAGGGAGAGAGACAGATCAAAGTTCTAAAAGTAAGTAAAAGTTAAAAAAAACAATAAATACACAACACACAAATAATAAAACAATAAAAAAATGTTTATTAAAGCAATTCCCTGCGTTTAACCCCTTCCCTGCCACTGATCTTGCATAAGCAGTGATCGTGCACATCAGCGCATTTATTTTTGCTGTTTGTGCATTTTTTAGGGGTTAATTTTTTTGTACTGTAATTTATTACAGTACTAAAAAGGCTATTCTAAGAGTTATTAACCCCTTATTTGCCGTCGATCACTGCTTACGCAATGATATTGACGCCAAAGCAATTTTTATCTGTCTGCATATTTTTTTTTATTTTTTTTTTTACACATACCCGCTAGGGGATTACATGTAAAGTAAAAATATTTGAGTTTTTTTTTTTAAGCTGCCTGAGCGCATAGCGATCAGTAACAGCGAATTAGTGGCAAAGGCGGTTTGGTGATTTCTCAATTAAGCTCACCATTCGCCCTGGTCAGATCAAAATTAATCGGATCAATATTCACAAATATTGATCTGCCTCCCTCTCCTCACTTACATTTTTGTGACGGAAAGAGACAGATCAGTATTAGTGATATAAAATAACATTTTATAAAATTAGCAGGTTTTATGAAAGTCTTTCACTGTGTATTAACCCCTTCCCTGCCATTCATCACTGTGTAAGCAGTAATCCTGCACAGCAACAGTATGTTTTGCTGTCTGCACTGGTTTATGGATTAATTTATTTGTACTGTAATGTATTACAGTACTAGATAGGCTCTTCTAAGAGCTATTAACCCCTTCTTTGCTCGAGATCACTGCTTACGCACTGATTCTGAGGCCGCGGACTCAGGGTTCGATTTTGACCCTATTCAGCTTTCTGATACATCATCTAGCGATGTATCGGTGGCTGCTGAGCCCTTGCCACAAGTAGTGATGGGGGTCTACCGATAAAAAAATATATGGTTTGGTGGGGGTAAATTACATTGGCTGGCTTCAAAGATATATCCCATAAAGGACACGGACGCAGGTTGACTACATGTCAAAATTCCAAGTTGGAATTTTGAGATGCGCATCTCACAAATGTTGCCTTCTAGCCAAAAACAAACCAACAAACCTATGCATGGGTGCTATCCCTGTACTCGGGAGATGTTGCTGAACACATATTGGGTTGTTGTTTGGCAGTGACAAATACCAGAATCTGTGAATTCATGCCTGAAGTACAATGCATGTGGGAAAAAAAACTCCCAAAAAAGTACTACCACAAACTTTTACAAAGGCTGGTGGTAGAATTAGTACCTATACAGTATTAAAATACCACCATTTGAAATACCTTAGGATGTCTATTTTCCAAAAATATATGGTTTGATGGGGTAAAATTCATTGGACGGCTTCAAAAATGTTCCAAATGGAACATGGGCGCAGGCTGACTACATGTCAAAATTCCAGGTTGGAATTGCGCACCCCCTAAATGTGGAATTTTAGACCCAATACAAACCAACAAACCTATGCATGGGGGGTATCCCTGTACTCAGGAGATGTTGCTGAACACATATTGAGGTGTTGGTTGGCAGTGGCAAATACCAGAATCTGAAAATTCCTGCCTGAACTACAATGTGTTTGGGGAAAAAATGACATCCCATCCCTTTGACATAGGTTGGTGGTAGAATTAGCACTTGGAAAGTGTTAAAATACCACAATTTTAAATACCCTAGGATGTCTAGTTTTCCAAAATATATGGTTTTATGGGGTAAAATACTTTGACAGGCTTCAAAAGTGTCCCAAATGGAACATGGGCGCAGGCTGACTACATGTCAAAATTCCAAGTTGGAAATGCACCCCCCCCTAAACGTGGCCTTTTAGCCCCCAAATAATCTAACTAACCTACACATGGGTGGTATCCCTGTACTCAGGAGATGTTGCTAAACACATATTAAGGTGTTGTTTGGCACTGACACATAATAGGATCTGTGAATTCATGCCCGATGTACAATGAATGTGAAAAACAAATTACTATCCATAACATTGACATAGGCTGGTGGTAGAATTAGTGCATGAAAAGTGTTAAAATACTACCATTTGAAATACCCTAGGGTGTCTAGTTTTCAAAAATATATGGTTTTGTGGGGTAGAATACACTTTTTGGCTTCAAAAATGTCCCAAATGGGACATGGGCGCAGGTTTTCTGCACGTCAGAATTCCAAGTTGGAAAACCAAAAAGCGCACCTCTCAAATGTGGCCTTTTAACCCCCAAATAACCTAACAAACCTATACATGTGTGGTATCCCTGTACTCAGGAGATGTTGCTGAACACATATTGAGCTGTTGTTTGGCACTGACATATAACAGGATCTGTGAATTCATGCCCAAAGTACTATGTATGTGAAAAAAAATTACTATCCATAACATTGACATAGGCTGGTAGTATAATTAGTGCATGGAAAGTGTTAAAATACTACCATTTGAAATACCCTAGGGTGTCTAGTTTTCAAAAATATATGGTTTTGTGGGATAGAATACACTTTTTGGCTTCAAAAATGTCCCAAATGGGACATGGGCGCAGGTTTTCTGCACGTCAGAATTCCAAGTTGGAAAACCAAAAAGCGCACCTCTCAAATGTGGCCTTTTAACCCCCAAATAACCTAACCAACCTATACATGGGTGGTATCCCTGTACTCAGGAGATGTTGCTGAACACATATTGAGGTGTTATTTGGAAATACCCCTTCACATTTTAAGGTAATGTTTACCTAAATTGCAATATATGTGAAAAATTAAAAAAAAAGATTTTTTGCTGCAAACTTTGGCATAGATTGGTGGTAAAATGGCTACATGAAATGTGTCAAAATACCCCAAGTTAAATGCCCTGAGTTGTCTAGTTTTCAAAAATATGTACATGTTGGGGGTCATTCATGGATTTAGTACAGAAATCAGTGTTACAATGTCACTATCGCTAATTTTGAAAGAAGGGATTTTAAAATAGCTTTGCACCACTTATAGTTCTGGCCCTGTAACATGAATAAAAAAGCACAAAAACATAAAAACATGGGCTATTTCTGAACTCAGGACATATATTAGAAACTTTTTAGCAGTGTTTTTTTGTTGTCTCTTGTACATGAGTATACGATTTTTCAAATAAAAGTCATAAAAAAATTATTTTTTCATTTTTTTTGCCATATTTTATTATTTTTTTTACATCAAATTATATGCTATTATCAAAATAATGGTATCAAAAGAAAGCCCTTCTTATGACGATAAAAACGATATATAGTTTGTGCGGGTACACTAAATGAGACAGAAATAAATTACAGCAAAACACAAACTGCTCAGAAATGTTAAAACAGCCCATGTCACCAAGCGTCGGACAAGCCAAAAAAGTCATGTCACTAAGGGGTTAATAAAACCTATAGCTTTAAGAGTTTTTCTCCTTCCTTCTTTGAGGTGAGTGCGCTGATCTCTTTGGATTTTGTATAACTATTGGGTCTCAGCAGCACCCCGTATAATATATGCTAGTTTAGGTGAGTGCATTCCTTTTGGATTTTTTTATATATAGAAAAAACAGGAACTCTGAAGGACACATGGACATTAAATAATATAGACAAAATTAGTGGAGGAACTTGTGAGAAAATTTTTTTATATCATATTTTTTCTTTGTGGAGGTGGAGGAAAACTAGATATGGGGATTTTCTCGATAAAAACAATAAGGGGAATTTCTTGATCACCCATAAATTCCATGTTTCTTTCAAACCCGTGTTAAAAAATGATTGCCTGTTGTGGATTTTGTAAATTTCTTGGTGAGATAGTTTCTTGGTGAAATGGTGGTACTTACTATCAATGACTCATGAAAGTAATTTTATCTGAATTTGAGTATAGATTCAGTAATTCCATTGAGCTTTCATACAAATCAATATGGTCATTGATCCTGTTTGTATAAAAGAAGTGATGTTGGCCTGTGACATGCTGAAAGAAACAGATGAAAACAGAAACCACACAGTGTATGCAGTAAGGACACTGTGAACTCCGATAACATGGTCAGTTTGGTCAACACAAAAACAGTGGTCAAGGAAGGTGGAAAGATAATTGAGCTAAAAGTCAGAGGACAGGAAACAGAAAGTATGATAGAGATATAGTAGGTGCCAACTTACTGGTACCAGGGCAGGAGAACAACAGAGCAGGAGGAGTTACTATCCATTCAAAATTATATTGTAATGATATTGCTAAACAGTACTTTAATCTTGGATGGATTGACACATAGTGAGGGTCACTTCTGAATCCTGGGGTTTATTTATTTAGCTTTTTTATTATGAGTGGATACATTGTGCACATTCAGGTTTAACATCTCTGGCAGAGACCTTAACACATTACATTTTAAGTGCTTATGCTCAAGGTAAATAAATAGCTGTGTTCAGTACTTTAGGATAGTAGTATTCAGAAAACAGCAAGCACAGTATTCCATTAACCTAGATATTTGCTACAGTGCAATCAACTGAGTTAGCACATAGAGAGCGTTCATGAAAGGTGTTTTTCTCTTTGTGACTTATTTATTGATCACACCATGCTGTGATCGTTGATGTATTGAAAGCTAAATTGCAAAAATTGCAATATAACAGAATTGGAAAGCTAGCTCACCAAGTTTATTGAATAGGCCCCAATATTTCTAAATTTGAGTTATCTTAAAAAAAAAATATTCGTAAAAAGTAGATAAGTAATATACATAGGAGCACATACGTAGAGGAAAGAGGGGGGAAGGGGAATGGAGGGCACTAAACATGGTCTGAGTGATTTCACACAATAGGAGGATAACAGTATTATTATTATTACTGCTCACATCTGAGAATAAGTAACATGTTAAAGGAATGACAGAAGAAGCACTTAGTAACGGCAAAAAAACTCTACGATAAGGCAATAGACAGGAATCTTTAACATTATAACAAGCAGCAGAGATCCCCTGTAGAAGCATCGGAACTTAAATCCCTAAATAAAGTACTAGCTGAAAGAGAGTAGGAAATACACCTTAAGGAAGTAAGAGGGGAGAGAAAGGGAGAGAAAGAGGAAAAGGATCCCATCCAGAAGGAGATAAGTGAAATGTATGGGAGGCTGAATGTATGGGATGTTAAAATATAATTCGTAGATACGAAAACGGTATCAGAAAATTCAGCCCTATGGTAAACTTCAGTCTTTATAATGCCGATGGAAGGCCGCAGACCAAAACTCCCCCCCCCCCCCCTTTTTTTTTTCTCTCTCTCTCTTTTTTTCTTTTTTATCTTCCTCTCTCTCCCCAAGGGAAGAGGAGGAGAGGGGAGGGAAAATTCTTCTTTCCCCCTTTCCCTTTTTTTTTGGGGGGGGGGGGTTCTTCTTTCTTCTCCTTTCTTCTTCCTTCTTCTTCTCTCAGTCCCTCCTTCCCCACTTATCTTACACTCACTATTCTCCCATACACCACTGGCAAAAGGGACTGGGACAATGTGAAGTCGAAACATTGTTACCGGTATATAGGCTAACCAAGACCCAACAACGGTCGAATAAGGACACAGTTACAATCACAGATACTCAGCAGTAAAAGGTTTGGGGGAGAGGGTAGGAGGAAAACTTCCTTTTTTTTTCCCTTTCTTTTTTTTTTTTTGTTTTTGTTTGTTTTGTTTTTTTTTCCTTTTTTTTTTTCCTCTGTTTTGTTGTTTTTCCATCCACGCCGCCTCATTATTCCTAATATTCTTATTTTTTTTCACTATTTAAAAATTATAATTGGAGAGGTAGAATGACCCCCCCCCCCCCCCCGTGTGGAGCCCACCACCAAACCGCTCGTTAGTAACTGACGCCTAGTAACAGATAGGAACACCCTATAGCTAGGCTACAACCCAAAGAGGTTTGGGTAGAAAGTATGGTATGGTATGTATGTATGTGTATGAACGGCACGGGGGACTTGATTATGGGGCAAGGGGGGAGGGAACAGGGGGAGGAAGGGAAACGCGATAACACAAGCACCCCGGCATAAACAATATGTCTATAAGATTTTTATCTATAAACACCCAGGGCCTAAACTCCCCTCAGAAAAGAGGATACTTCTATGAATCTCTGTTAGAAAATAAAATAGATGTGTGTTTCGCACAAGAAACACACTGGATTAGGGAAGCGTTACCACGATGGAAATTTACAAAATATCCAAAGGTGTATACATCCAGCATGCATCATAAAAAGAAACGAGGTACGGCAATAATAATATCGGATAAAATAAAGTTTGAACTGATTATAGAGATTAAAGATAAAGAAGGTCGCTATCAGATTTTAATTTGCAAATTGAATGATAAGATATTTACATTAGTAAACATATATGCCCCCGATGTTTTTTCTGCGGCCTTTTTTAGGAAAATCTTTGGAAAAATGGATGACTTAAAAAAGGGTACATTACTAATTGCAGGTGATATGAACATAACCCCTGAACCAAAGGTAGACAGGGCACAAACAAAACATAAGCTGGAACCTAAAAGTATCTTTAAAAATTCCAGTTATAAATATCAAAATGAAACATTTTAAACTTCTGATGTTTTTTTGTTTTGTTTAGCTGGGTATGTATTTTTTTTCTGACACAACAATATGCCAAGATTATCCAGATATCATATCAGTAATGGATGTATCACAACAGGGATACATGAAATGGAAGTTTTATCTGATTATTCTACTGTCTGTGCAAGATGTCTATTTAAGACTTTTTTATACATATAATGCACCGCCTTTTAATATTTCGGATAAAATTGTTTAAGAATTGTTTTATTTACCATTTGCCGAGACACCTATAGAGGGGTCTATCCATTAAACACTAATTTGACAAGTGAGTTGTAGAAATCAAGCATTACCTTTCCAAATCATCAATCAGTTTTTTGATAAACATTTGTTAGTTCACCGTTTAGTAAACAGAACTCACACTGTTAGATTATTTACATTAAGTGATCCCAATTACTTAAAATAAATTTTTATAGCCCTTGAAAAAATCAAACAAACAAAAACTACACTTTTTTTTCCTTTTACCAGTGCCATGTTTCTTTAATGTTGACCTCCAACATTGACCAATATTTTTAAACTGAACCTAAAAAGACAGATTAATTGCCCCATATGCTAACTTTCTTACTAAGATAAAGTTTCACTGAATTTCTTAACTACCTTTTAGCTACTGTGTCTTCATCACAATGCTTTTCCGATGATATTTCCCTTTCTATGCATTCAAGGCTATATGTGGATATGTGATTATGGCACTACATATTCTCAGCTCTATAGTTCTAAACCAATGTGTCCCAATGTAAATGAAAGTAAGGCATGATACAGATGCAGAACCAAATAAGGGGGATTAGATTACTAATTTGAATCCTATATAAGTGAATAGTTAGAATGGAACTAGGATAGATAATCTATGGTGTCCAGAACATAAACCTCCTGGAAGCAAACACTTTTGGGGATTTCAAGTATATTTTTAAGGGAAATTCGGGTACCTGCATTTTCCTTCAATTTTAGTTAATTGGGTGATTAAATTGCTCTTTAAGATGAGCAATTCTTGCATCACCAAATTGCACTGAATTGAATCAATACACTCAAAATGTACCAAAACAGCAAAAAATAGCCTCTATCATCTTTTTTTTTTCCATAGTGGAATTGACACAGATTGCCTTAATCAAATTTACCTGAAAAATACCAAAATTCACCAATTTCTAACATATGTTAAAAAGCTCAGAGTGAAATAAATATATAGATAAAAAACTATATAAATGATTACAATTTATAATAATAATATAACATTATATTAACATTTATTTATATTACAAGAACAAGAACAGGCTGATACATGATGTAGAATGCCCTGCCCGCAAGCTTACTATCTAGAGGGAGTGGTATGTATAATATATTAATAATATATCATATATAGTATGCATTAATAAATAATAAATGTGAAATAATAATAAACAAACACACATAAAGATATATTATTAATATTTGTATATGTAAATAAATGAATAAAAAACGTATTACGTATAAATATGCTTTAATATTAAACATTCTCCACTGTGTGTTGAACATCATATGGTGATGTATTGAGTGGTTGTGGGTTCCCGTGGCAATATTCACAGTGGTTTCTAGTTACTCCCCTTTGCTTAATGCACTCACATATGTTGGTGTGTGAAATAATATATGTTAATATTTATTCATACATATACGTGTGAATTTCCTAACATTTTTTGAAGTCACAAATTGGGGTATGGGTGTTTTAATATGGGAAATTAAAAAAAGCGAGGTCATTAATGAGGGAATTGGACCACTTAGGCAAAACTAGGTTATTTTGAAATTATATCCCAATCATAAATTATTGTTTCAGATATGCTATTTCACCATATATTTAGCAATTTCCTCAATTTACCACTTTACAATATTTTGATGCACGTTTTGTCGGCAATTCAAAGCTATATATAAAAAAAGAGGTAGATTCTGGCGCTTAATCCTATACAAAGTAACACCAGCCTGTGTGTTTCTCTGTGTACACACGTGGTGAGATAGACAGACAAAATGACCCAAAAAATGGGAGTGGTAGGTGCGTTAAATGAACCCTTAGTGCAAATAAAAATAAGTATAATATTTGCCTGAGGAATGATGGTGTTGCTGTACACCTTGCAGATGATCCTCAGTATGTATACAGTGTATATATAAGAAAAAAGCACATAGATCATAGCATAATTCTGTTATATATTAGTGTGGTATTTGGAGGTAGATCATTCCACTCACAAAACCAGCAGATGATCAAAGCTCTTCTATCAAAGCTATATGAATATGAACCCTATGCATTCTCAGGACACATTAATCACTTTCGTGTGAAACAATTTTAATGTATCAGTTCAGGTATAATAGCCAAAATGTGCTCAAAATATACTATGCACAATAGACGAATTGCGTCTGTTCTCGCATTTTATCTTTTTTTCCCCAAAATTCCCCCATTTTGGTGGCAATTCTGGGCTAAATGAATAGATCCCTTTAAACAGGTAAAAGTGCAACCCCCACCCTCACCAGTTATAATTACCCCTCCAAACCACCAGGAACGTGTTTAGGGGAAAAAAGGTGCTGATTCCAGTGAAGCTGTAGCAGACAGCATGTGAATGTGTTTGGACATTCACATAATATGAAGCTAATGTTCATCACTGACTTTACATATGACAAATTCACATCTGTTCTGTGCTATTTCAATCCACCCCAGTGAGTCTCAGAATACAAACGGTTCCCATTAAGGACTTGTCTCTGCACCCACTGAAATCAACTGAGTCAGTGTTACGTAAGGATCATGACTCAGATTATCAGTCACCAGCAGCAACAGCATCCTCTGGAGTTTGGAAGATAACTTAAAGTCCTGGCTGAGGTTACACAAGGAGGGGTTTATGGGTATGCCGTGGGGAAGAATAACTAACACAGTCTTATGAAAGTGCAGTTGGGGAAAATGTTAATGGATCCACAAAACCTACTGATTGGGTAAGATAGAAAAGTTATATTTTCACTATTACTAATCTATGATTGCAGTACATTTTGTACCCCCTTCATTGTTATTATGATAACGAGTATCTTATCATTGTTGAATACCAGATGTTAGGCTCGTGAGCGGGCTCATGCTCTTTCCATCAGGCAAGGCAGCCACATTGGCATGGAGGACTATTGCATGAGTACTACCCCTTATACAAGGGGTAGTGAGTGCCACTGCCAAAAAAGAAGGACCTCCGGACAGGCTGTGCTGTGCACTGTAGCTGTGGTATGGTCTACTCCACCTCCGCTTGGGTTCCACTGCCAAGCAATCTCAGAAACATGAGGATAAGTGCAAAGAGGATGGTGATAGTAGACCTTCAATAACATAGCTGACAAACAGGGATAAAGCTGTAATTAGGTTTATTTCAGACAGAGAAGTGCTGAGAAAACAGTCATTTCCATACATACAGGCTCCGCCTAGCGCGTTTCACGCCACTTCATGGTGCTTAGTCATAGACAATGTCTACTATATGGTATTCAACAATGAAAGGGTTACAAAGCATACTATAGTCATAGATTAATAATAGTACCACTGCGAAGTCCAGATTACATGAGAATTTAAAGCACCGCTCCTTATGACATCACCTGTGGCTTGATATGCCAATGAAGCAATAAAAATTGATATTCGCAAAAAAACAAAGGGAGTTTCAATTGGCTTTGAAGTCCAAACCCTCTCATTAAACTCACCTTATTTACACGTGGTGAGTTGTATAAAAGAATAATATAATATCACCCCCCCCCCCCCCCATCAAAGCCAGGGCCCAGTTATAAGAGTATATTTACATTAATATAATCAAATTTTAATTTTAACAAAAATAATTATATTATTTTATATTAATTTGCTTTATTTTTTTTTTAAATTTACATTCTTAATGATTTTCTTTTTAGTACACTTCGGACCATTTTGGCCAGGTTTCGGCTATTTCACCGACAGCCAAACTCCTCCCATTGACTTCTGTGCTATGGAGTTGGCTATATTCGTAATAGTCAAGGTCCTCCTGAAAAGGCACTGAAATAAGTGAAAGTCCTCCCCGTAGAAGTCTATGTGGAGGACCCCAAGATACCACTTTGTTTCAGGTAATTTTTGCTGATTTCTGTGTAATAATGGGCCACCAATCTGATCCAAATTCATACGCACCATTTCATTGGGTAATGTGCGCTTCAGTTTTTTTATTGTAGAGTGACCAAGCATCTGTAAAGCTTTTGAGAGGTTTCTTGAGCACGTACCATAACAATTGATGCTTGCATTTGCTGAATTATTATCAGTCGCGCCATACACCATAAAAGCTTTTACAAGGAAATACAGCATTCCATATGTAGAGCATGTTGGACACTTTGCCATGTACGTCCATGGCTTTTACAAAGTAGACAATTAATTACTACTCTTAGTTTGTGTATGGGCAATAAGGCCTTTTACTGATGGGTGAGGTGACATTCTGTCATCAAACTAATGGTGACCACTGGTCATGTGACCAAGCTCATGTAAACCTTTCTTACAGGGGGATAGGCTTTACCCTTTGACATAGTAATTAGATGATTCAATACCTTTACAAGTGACCACCACTCCCCCTATCTCTCACGTCTCTCCTTTCCTGGTTGTGAGCAGACATGAGTTATGTTTTATCATGTTGAAGTGTGGGTGAGATCTGATGATTTTCACTTATAAGGTTTAGTTGTTATTGTTGTTGTTCTAGTTATTGAGATTGTGTGTCATAATTTGTATGTTGCGGGTGTTTTGTCTCTGAATAAATGTTTGTTAAAGTAGACGGACCAGAGTTTTTATGTGTATGTGTACATAATCATACAGTTTGGTGATACTCCACAATGGGTACCATAGCATATGGTATTAATCACTCCTAAATTCTTTTGTCCTTGCAAAACAGAATCATATAGTGTTGGTGACCTTGAGTATTTACATCTAAGGTCAGTGTCGGTTGCTGATTTTACATTTTGTGATAGAATGAGAAGTCACTTTATGATGCACTATATACACCATTCAAGATCTCTCTGTCACAATACATTTTTTCATCTATACATCTCAAGGGAATGTAATAATGTTTTCCCAAAACTCCCAGGAGACGGAAGTTCACAGACAGAGCACTTTCCGAAAAGTCAGGAAATGCTATATGTCATTTTTTCCATACATGTCATTTATTTACCAATATTATCATATTATGTGGCAAAACAAACTGATGGAAGCTATTGATCCAAAGATTATAAATTAGATTTACTCTCTCATTTGAAATAATATTTGTGGTTTGTCTACAGAAAAGATATGTGGGGAAAGATTACCATAGTGAGCTTTTATTTGTTTGACTTACTCTGTGCCATATACATGTATTAGTACATCAATAAGTATGTGATCCTCACTATATCTTCTGTGACATCTAACAGAGAAACAATCCACTTTACTAGTGGAACCTTTTTTTTTTTTTCAGCTCGACTTTTAATGCATTATTTTTGAAGGTCACTTGTCAGTTCACTTTTAGTATGAATTTGTGTTTGGGTATCAAGTCACTGTTAGATAACTCTGGGAGTTCTTCACAAATAAGTGAGGTGCAGGTGACTTTGTAGTGAGATGAGCATCACAATAAATTTTATTTGTTAAATTATAGATATTCGATATGATACATTCCCTCTAGATTGTAAGCTTGCGAGCAGGGCTCTCTACCTCATGTACAAGTCTGTTCTAGTTTGTCTAACTTAGTATGTAGTCCCCTTCTATGCTCTGTACCTTGCGCTACGTAAATTGTTGCAATGTAATGTAATGATACATAGTAGATGTGGGGGAGGGGTCCATGTTATAAAATACAAGTTGATCCAATGGGTGCAATATAAAATTAAGGGCCAGATTTATCAACGCAAAAAAGGTGCTATTTTAAAAAAAAAATGATACATTTGGAGCAAACTGACATAACATTCCATTGGTTTCCATGGTAATTACTACAATTTTAGTTATTTTTCTTAAAGGGACACTAAATGTTTTTTTACATGTGCTTCTAATATAGAAGCACAAGTGAAATGTCCATTGTCTCTAGTATGAGGATAAACTGGCGTGTACTTTTGATAGTACACGCCAGTTTATCCTCTGACCGACATCTGCCTGGTCGGCGACCTGCTCTCTTAGCTAGCGCAGCGAGAGCCCCTCATTTTTGCATGGGATCAACAGGGGGACCTTAACTAGCCCCCCCCCCCCCTTCTGATCCCATGCAAAAACGACGGTCTCTCTCTGTTCTAGCTGAGAGAGCTGGTGGCTGACCAGGCAGCTGTCAGTCAAAGTATACTGCAACTAGATATACATACATATCATCCACAATAGTCCTACTCACCATGGGAATACTAGTTAGTGGTGGTAAAAAAAAAAAAAAAATGGAGAAAAAGAAGTCTGCAGATGAGTGAACTAAGATTTACATACATAAAACAATAGAAATATCAGTGCATTTTTCCTGATAAAACACGTACTAAATAAATAACATGATTGTGAAAGAAAAATATGTTGTATAATAATTATCATTATCTAAATGTAATTATTCTTTATAATGCAATACTGTGGCTTTTGAAACGTTCAAGGTCTATAACCATCTTTACACAGTAAGTCAAATCTAAAATAGTTTCTCATGCGGTGAATGCTTTCCCCATATGAACGTGTTATAGAAATGATGCTGACACGCACATTATTTGTTTTCATTATCTACGTCTGTGTTCTCAAATGCTTCATGTGTTTGTTTTAATCCACATTTAATAATATATTTCCAACATAGGATTATCTGAAATCCCAGCTGATCATGCGTCTCTATCGCCTACCATCTTATCTTCCCAGGAATGGATTGCTTTGGTGAATCGTTTTATGAAGTTGTTGATGGAAAGTAACATAATATATGAATAATTCAGGAGCCCAGAACCTGTTCGGAGGGGGAAAAAAATAAAATCAATTTCTGGACTGCAAAACTGCAAATTCAACTCACTGAGGCTTCTTCGCTAAAATGTAAGTTGTGGTTATTTGACGGCCGAGTGGCCAAACTTCAACCTGAGAGAGCACAGTAGGACATCTCCAGTTGTCCATTCACCAGAATTCACTGCTATGTATAGGTTGCCATGGTGGCAAAACAGAATCTTGGACCTGACATTAAATTATTATACATTATGGAATGTGTTATTATCACAACATTAATCACACACAGCAGAATAAAAACTGAACATGCAGATTTTGATATAAACCAATGCATTTGCTTTTATTCCCTGCTATAACAGTGTTTTGATTGTTTGCTCTATTATGTATCATTATTTGTATGCCCATGCTGGGCTTTACTAGGTTCTTTGTTACTCTTTAATATATCATTTAAAATAGTCCGTAACATAACTTGCGATACATATACAAGCAGACAGAGTTCACCTGCTCTCTATTCTGGACGCACAGTAAAGATATGGCCCGCGGGGGTAGAATATGATACTATGGAAATGGGTTGACGTGATCCCATAATTAAGTAGATCCAATTTGTCATGGGCAGGGAGTGGGTGCCGGTAAACCCTTGAGAATGGCTTGAGCCCAGGCAAACAGGCACCTGCCCAACCCAGACCCCCAACATATTTGTTGGCAAGGTCATTAAGTTGAATAAAGCAGCTTTGTTGTGTATTTCTTTGTCATTTCTGTACTAAGTATGCATGTCAATATATAATGTAGGCCCCTTGATATTCATGTTCCCAAATATGGTGTAAAAAAGTACATTATCTCATGACCTAGTGCAGCAAGAATGGACCCCAACCAGTTTCAGGCCCTGGGACTGTCATGACAAAGTCTGAATATATGTGAGGTACTAAATGAGGATTTGTCCCCTAAAAATGGACTCACTGGCATGGAGGAAAACTCCAGAATCTACAGCGCAGAATCTACAGCGCAGAAAAAAATCTTCAAGTTGTTTGTGCAGTGCTCAAAACATCTAGGAGGCATGGGGGTACCTTCATTTCTCAGTATTGGCATTGGGAAACAGGAGTTCTATGCTACTGGAGGGAGTTTTAATGTCATGGATGCTGTAATGCTGGAAGCAGAGGCGTCACTAGGGTTGGTGTCACCGGGTGCAGTAATTCATGGTGGTACCCCCCTGGATTTCCTCCAAAACCATGCCAATCAGATTCCTTAGAAATATGGGATAATGGTGGGAGTGCTAAATAAGGAAAAAAAAGGGAAATAAAAGTAAGAAAAAGAAGTAGGCAGGTACTTGTATTATACGTATAGAAAAAGTATAAAGTACAAATGTAAAACGCAAAATTACAATATATTACATAAAAACACAATGTGTATACAATAGACCTGACGCATTTCTCCACTTGCTCAGCAGCTTCTTCTTTGTAATACCTGCCAAAACAGGTAATAATATAATCAACTGTGTGGGAAAAATACCAAAGGAGGAGAAAACAGGAAAAAAAGAGGAAATCCAAATATTCTATTGGTCCAGAAAAAATAAATGGCCAAAACATTCATGTTCATCTTAAAAACATCCTTTTAGCATCTTAAAATAAGGTACATTTTTGTGTGTGTGTGTGTGTGTGTGTGTGTGTGGTATACCCCTCTATGTGTAATGGTAGAGTTTATTATCACAATTTCAAAAGTACCCATAGGTGTGTCAAAATTGGACACAATCTGTCTGAGCTAAGACATAATAACAATCCCTGCATCTCTGCCCAAAGGGTGTGCATTTTTAGTTGCAAAGACACCATATGCCCTCAGAAATAAAACAAATGTCCTCTAACATTAGCAAACAGATGAACACATCTTTAGATACATTTTTACATCCTCTTATGGTGCAAGGTAATGTCAAACTTATATCAAACAAGAAGTTCCTTACCTTCAACCGCTTGGACGGAGATGTTAAAAGGGCAAGGTATTTTTCAAAATGGATTTAATCAGAATTTGTACCTATATCAAAAAAAAAAGAAGAAATGAGTAACATTAAATGGGGTGGAAATGAACTAACAATTTATATTGTGTTATTAAAATAAGCTCACCCTGTGGTGATGTTTTTTTATATTTAACTTGGAACCATGTACAAAAGGTAAGATATGTCGTACGTAAATAGAAAAAATATGCGGTAAATTAAAAGTGCTTAATGGAGGTTAGAGGGGTGGTCAAAGTTGCCAACTTATTTCTTTAGAGAAAAAATATGTTAAATACCTTGTGTTCCCAAGGTTAGGTCAAGTGTGCTATGCTGGAGAACAGAGGCGTCGCTAGAGTGGGCTAAGGGGGCTGAAGCCCCGAATATGCTGAGCAAAGCCCCCAGTCTCTGCAGCTCCGTGATAGCTCCGCCCCCTGACATCACGCAGAAGCACACAGTGTGTGAAAGCCCTACACTGATAGGATGCTAAGTGATGTGTCAGCCAATCAGTGCAGGGCTTTTTACACAGCATGGTCACTGTGTGTGACTGCAGGGATGGGAAGGAAGCTCCACATGGGACAGTGAGGCAGCTCTGAAGATATCATTACCGGCTGTGACCCTGTGGAAGATAAAGAGAAGGTCTATTTCCACTCAGGTAAGCTCTGGGTATGGTGGAGAGAGGGGAGGGTTGGGGTAATTTATGCTATATATGCATAATGATTTCTGCTATATATATATCATAAATCATTCCTATCCTGTTTAGCAGTCCTGTAATAAATTATGTCACACATATGTGTGTTATGTGTATATGTGACATGTTTTATTACAGGACTGCTTAACAGCATAGGAAGGATTTATGTTTATACCAGAGCTTGACAAATTTTATTTAGTTTTAGGAGCTAGCATACATACACACAACACATACACAGCCAGTTACATACATACACACACACACACAACACATACACAGCCAGTTACATATATACATACACAACACAAACACAACCAGTTACATACATACACACACATACAATACACACACAGGCAGTTACATACACACACACACAACACATACACAGCCAGTTACATACATATACACAAACACAGCCAGTTACATACATACATACACACACATACACAGCCGGTTACATACATACACACACACAGTTACATATATACACACACAACACATACACAGACAGTTATATACAAATACACACACAACACATACACAGCCAGTTACATACATATACACAAAGATACACACACAGCCAGTTACATACATATACACAAACATACACACACAGCCAGTTACATACATATACACAAACATACACACACAGCCAGTTACATACATATACACAAACATACACACACAGCCAGTAACATACATACATACACACAACACACATACAGCCTGTTATATACATACACACACACAACACACACACAGCCAGTTACATACATACACACACAACACACACACAGCCAGTTACATACATACACACACACACAACACATACACAGCCAGTTACATACATACACACACAACACACACACAGTCAGTTACATACATATACACACACACACACACACACAGCCAGTTACATACGTACACACACACAAAGGGGCGTATCTGAGAACAGCCAGCACACAAACCCCTGGAAATACAAGAGAGATGTTGTTACATCTGAAAGGCGACTCTCCACTGAATTCGGCAACAGAGTCACTCACTCTGTTGCCAATTCTACAAGCACGAAAAGTATATGAAAATTCGTATACTTTTCGTGCTTGTTGAATTGGCAACAGAGTGAGTGACTCTGTTGGCGAATTCAGCACAGCGTCGTCTTTCGGATATATTTCTGGGGTTTGTGTGCGCTCTGCTCGGACCACACTAACTCCAGAAATACACAGCGCGGGTGCTCCGTGTTAGGTGTACGGCGCACACCTAGCACATATGGAGCATCCGCCTCTGGTAACAAGCGACCTCTGCACACTGCAGACTCTGCTCAGATCAGCGGGGTGATTGGCTGTGCGTGCAGTGACATTCTCAGTGTGCACCAGCCGCAAAAACTGCTTTGTGTATATTTGTCCCCTTTTCCTTTCATGGTTTAGCTTTCTTTACACTGTTTAGCATTTTGTCAGATCAACACAAAACATAGGCTTGTCTGCTATTTATATTCAAAACATCTAGGCGTGTAATAACTATATATATAAATATATATACTGTTAACCTAGTTTGTGTTCCATACAGAAAGTATTAATCGTACTGTGATATTTAAGATTCATTAATTGAGATCATCCTTAGTGCATCCTGTCTGAAGACAGAGCTCCATTTACTCTAAATTGACAAATATCTCAAAATGTTGTAATTTCCTTTTTCTAATCTATGTACTTCCTGATATAAGCTCTCTGTAGACCATAACTGGTAAGTAATTGATTTATTACAGATACCAGGAAGCCTATGATGTGTACAGAATACAGAGTTGATACATAATACAAAGTTGATACACAGTAAGTGTGTGATCCATACCTTGTACAGTACATTACATAACGAGCATACTGAGGGGCAAAATCCTGGCATATTAATTGGCTCTATCCTGGCATATTTATGGCATATTGGGGGGCAAAATCCTGGCATATTGGAGGGGCAAAATCTTGGCATATTAAATGGCATATTGGGGGCAAAATCCTGGCATATTGAGGGTCCAAATCCTGGCATATTTTATATACATACTAGACACCCTAAGGTATTTCAAATGGTGTTATTTTAACACTTTCCATGACTAATTCTACCACTAAACCTTTGTCAAAGTTTTGGTAAGTAATTTTTTTTTCCACATACATTGTATTTCAGACATAAATTCACATATTTTGGTATGTGTCACTGCCAAACAACAGCTCAATATGTGTTCTGCAACATATCCCGAGTACATGGATCCCATAAAGGATTGTTAAATTGTTGGGGTGCAAACAAATGTGTATGTTACGCGTAATCCCCTAGCAGGTATAATTAACCTCTAGCGGGTGTAACAAAAAAATGCTTCTACGGCCAAACGGCTATAAGTGATGATTATAAGACGACCTCCCCAAACTTTAGAAATTAATTTAGTAAAAAAAAAATAAAAGCTTGAATATATAAAAAAAGTTTTACTTGAAAATATTAATATACATGTAAATAGTTATTTTATTTTTAATAAAAACTATGATAGAAAATAATTGCATTTCTTGTTTTTAGATCATTTTAATCTGCCTTAACCATCAATGCTCTAAGCAGTAAAATGTACACTATACATATTTTTCAAATAATAATACACTTTAATCTGCTAATTGTGGGCCCCACCAATGTTAGGCCACATCCTTCCCTCATATCCATGGTAACAGGACACCTCACAATTAACTATTGTGATGTCATGGGGATGCTAAGGTATAAATGGAATGCTTGGTAATAACTTCCGTCACTAGTGTACTTGAAGAATTTCCAGATAGTACCCTGGAGTTTGCTTACAAGAGCAAGAATTGTTAGTAAAGATGTCAAGACCCTTGGCAGGTGCTAAGAGAAGGACATCATTCTTACCTCCAATTGAGGTTATTGGAAAAGGGATAGTCTTACAGCCCAGTCAGCATCGTTATTCTCCTACGAAAACCGCTTACGGAGGAACTGCTTCTGCTGCCTCATGGAAGTTAACACCAATCTTCCCACCACCTGTGGCACAGAAGAGCAGCATTGCTGGGATGCCTACAACCAAGGTGCCAGTTCGAGCTTTTAAAGAATCCTTTAAAGATAAATTAAAAGCGCCACCTTCCATCCCTGGCCCCATGCGATACAGGCGGGATCCTGTAGTTGATCTACGGGTTTCTGGGACATTCTTACCTCCAATTGAGGTAATTGGAAAAGGGATAGTCTTACAGCCCAGTCAGCATCGTTTTTCTCCTGCGAAAACCGCTTACGGAGGAACTGCTGCTGCTGCCGCAAGGAAGTTTCCACCAATCTTCACACCACCTGTGGCACAGAAGAGCAGCATTGCTGGGATGCCTACAACCAAGGTGCCAGTTCGAGATTTTAAAGAATCCTTTAAAGATAAATTAAAAGTGCCACCTTCCATCCCTGGCCCCATGCGATACAGGCGGGATCCTGTAGTCGATCTACGGGTTTCTGGGATAGGTATTTTCCCATCCTTGGCTGTATGACCATCAATAAATTATAACTTTTATTACATATCACTAGCTGTACCTGTTGCTGTGGCTCAGTCTGCTTTAATGGAAAAGAAATAAAAGTAAGAAAATGTACATATCATTTTTTTAAATCCCATAATAAAAAAAAGTGGATTTTATTTATTTATAATATATTTTGCTTGGCAGGATGTGTGGCCATCGTTTCCAGGTATGTAGTGGAAAAGAAGAAACCAAAAAAGACCTCTTGTGTGACAGGAAGTGATACTTAGTAACATGTAAAAAGTCAGACAGGTGGGTGGGTTTACCGCGGTTCTGGCATTTGAAAGCGTGCGGCGTCTCAGTCGCATAATCCAGAAAACAACAAGCGGATGTAATGGAGCCCTTAGTGCTGGCCGGGAACAACAGTGTCATGAAAAATAGAATCCACAAACAGAGTGCAAAAAAGTATAATTCTTTATTGTAGAGACATTAGGAACCTGGGGTAAGAGCAGAAAGAGTCTAGCACACAATGACAATACAATACAGTACAAAGATGCCTATTTAATGCAGGGCCTGACAAATTTAATTTGATTCTAGGAGCCAGCAAATTTTTTTAGGAGCCAGACAATCACGCAACATACACGCAATTCATAAACACACACACACCAAGCCACTTCATATACACCACACACACACACCAACCCACTTCACATATACATACACACACACACCAACCCACTTCACATATACACACACACACACACACACACCAACCCACTTCACATATACACACACACACACACACACACACCAACCCACTTCACATATACACACACACACACCAACCCACTTCACATATACACACACACACACACACCAACCCACTTCACATATACACACACACACACCAACCCACTTCACATATACACACACACACACACACACACACAAACCCACTTCACATATACACACACACACACCAATCCACTTCACATATTCATATCCCGCCCTTCACATATACACCCTCCCCACTTAACATATACACCCCCCCCCCACATCACATATACACCCCCCCTTCACATCACATTTACACCCTCCACTTCACATATACACCTCACACATACACATATACACATCACACATACACATATACACCTTACACATACACATATACACCTTACACATACACATATACACCTCACACATACACATACACACCTTACACATACACATATACACCTCACACATACACATATACACCTCACACATACACATATATACCTCACACATACACCTTACACATACACATATACACCTCACACATACACCTCACACATACACATATATACCTCACACATACACAAGGTTTTTTTTCCTTTCTTAACTTGTGAGTGCTGGGTGTCGTCTCTTGATAACCCAGCACTCATCCGAAATGGCAGTGAAGATCGGCTGCAGAACGAATGTTCCTCCTCCCTGCTGCCTTACCTCATTACAGGGGAGGGGGAACATTCGTGCTTCAGCCAATCTTCCTTGCTCTTTCGGATGAGTGCTGGGTTATCAAGAGACGACACCCAGCACTCACACACGCGTTGCGCGAGGGGGCAGAGCTTACTGTCTGCACAGACTACCCCCTCGCAAAATCCGAAACACGAATGGCAACGGCAACGGGGCTATGAAGTTAACGGCACCCGGGCGCCAGGCTTACTTTCCAGGTCGCCATGGCGACCTGGCGCCCGGGGTTTGTCGAGCCCTGATTTAATGTGTATTATGAATTGTTTTCAAGATATCTTACACAAGGATTTTACATGAGGGATGACGTAGTAGCTAGCCTGAAGATGAATAAATAAAACTCAATAAATTTGAAATAACAAAAGATACATTAGTTAAATTCATACAAATAAAGGCCACGGACCTTCACAGCAGCAAGGAAGGAGGTAAGTAAATGGGCCTGGGGTGCAGGCGATTTCCCCGGCCCCTCCCCCTTGGGGCGCCCTAAGGCAGCCGCCTCTGCTGTCTTACGGTAGTGCCGGCCCTGCAAACCAGCACATGCTACACTAACTACCCTTGCAGCCCAATCAAAGAGACCCCTGCATTAATCCTATTCCTAAACTACGCTGCCCCTGGAGGCTCCATGTTCTGTGGTGCAAAATAACATGTACTATGTGGAAAAGTGACACTGTGGCTTGTTCTGCAGGGGCAGTTCTGTGGGACATAGTGACACTGTGGTATTTTCTGTGACACTGTGGCATGCCAAACTGTGTGGGTGCAATATGAGTGCAAGCTAAGTGCTGTGGGAAGAGGAGTCGCTAGGGGTGGGTTAAGGGGGCTGAAGCCCCGAATATGCTGAGCAAAACCCCGAGTCTCTGCAGCTCCGTGATAGCTCCGCCCCCTGACATCACGCAGACAGTGTGTGAAAGCCCTACACTGATAGGATGCTGAGTGATGTGTCAGCCAATCAGTGCAGGGCTTTTACACAGCATCATCACTGTGTGTGACTGCTGGGATGTGAGGGAAGCTCCACATGGGACAGTGAAGCAGCTCTGAATATATCATTACCGACTGTCACCTTGTGGAAGATACAGAGCAGGTCTATTCCCACTCAGGTAAGCTCTGGGTTTTGTGGAGTGAGGGGAGGGTTGGGGTAATTTATGCTATATATGCATAATGATTTATGCTATATATATATCTCATAAATCATTCCTATCCTGTTTAGCAGTCCTGTAATAAATAATGTCACACATATGTGTGTTATGTGTATATGTGACATGTTTTATTACAGGACTGCTTAACAGCATAGGAAGGATTAGGATTTTAGTTTTAGGAGCCAGCAAAAAAAGTAGGAGCCAGACAATGGCACATCACAAAAGAATACATACACAGAGACATTCACATGCACGCACCTCACATACAGAATCACATAAATACACAGAAAGTCACATACACACACCTCAAAGACATCCAGTCAGTTACACCCACACACACACCAGTCAGCAAGTTTGTTTCTTTTTTTTTTTTTTAAAGAAAAAAAAAATTCCTTAATATGTCCCACACATCACATACAGAGTCAGTTACATACATATTCACATACAACGCCAGTTACATACATACACACACACACAACACATACACAGCCAGATACATACATACATACACACACACATACACAACACATACACAACCAGTTACATACATCCACACAATACACACACAGCCAGTTACATACATACACACACACAACACATACACAGCCAGTTACATATATATGTACACAAACACAGCCAGTTACATACATCCATACACACACACAACACATACACAGCCAGTTACAAACAAATACACACACAACACACACACAGCCAGTTACATACATACACACACACACACACACACAAAACATACACAGCCAGTTACATCCATACACACACAAACACAGCTAGTTACATACATATACACAAACACACACACACAGCCAGTTACATACATACACACACACAGCCAGTTACATACATACACACACTCACACAAGACACTCACACTGACATACACACACTCTCTCTCACACTGACATGCACACACTGTCGCTCACTCTGACATGCACACCCTCTCGCTCACACTGAAATGCACACACTCTCGCTCACACGGACATGCACACACTCACATTGACATGCACATACTCAGTGGCGTCCCGGGGGGGGGGGGTGTACCGCACCGGGTGACACCTCCAGCGGGGTTGACACCCGTGCTGCCGGCACACACACAACCCACCCCCCCACCCCCACCCCCTACCGGCCGCCGGAAAAAAAATAAAAATCACAGCAACCAGATGTGACGTTACGTCACATCCGGTGACTGTGTTTCCCTCCTCCGTGCAGGAGGGAAGACTGCACGGAGGAGGCGTCTGTCCGGGAGCACAGAGATGCAGCGATTCGGTAAGTGATGGGGAAGGGGGGGAGGAGGGTGGTTTGAAACGAGCAGTTTATTACTGGGCTCTGGCTGCCACTATATTACTGGGCATCTGGCTGCCACTATATTACTGGGCTCTGGCTGGCACTATATTACTGGGCATCTGGCTGGCACTATATTTTTGGGCTCTGGCTGGCACTATATAACTGGGCATCTGGCTGGCACTATATTACTGGGCATCTGGCTGGCACTATATTACTGGGCTCTGGCTGGCACTATATTACTGGGCTCTGACTGGCATAATATTCCTGGGCTCTGACTGGCAAAATATTCCTGGGCTCTGACTAGCACACTATTCCTGGGCTCTGACTGGCATAATATTCTTGGGCTCTGACTGGCATATTATTCCTGGGCTCTGACTGGCACACTATTCTTGGGCTCTGACTGGCATAATATTCCTGGGCTCTGACTGGCATAATATTCCTGGGCTCTGACTGGCACACTATTCCTGGTATCTGACTGGCATAATATTCCTGGGCTCTGACTGGCACACTATTCCTGGTATCTGACTGGCATAATATTCCTGGGCTCTGACTGGCATAATATTCCTGGGCTCTGACTAGCACACTATTCCTGGGCTCTGACTGGCATAATATTCTTGGGCTCTGACTGGCATATTATTCCTGGGCTCTGACTGGCACACTATTCTTGGGCTCTGACTGGCATAATATTCCTGGGCTCTGACTGGCATAATATTCCTGGGCTCTGACTGGCCCACTACTCCTGGTATCTGACTGGCATAATATTCCTGGGCTCTGACTGGCATAATATTCCTGGGCTCTGACTGGCACACTATTCCTGGTATCTGACTGGCATAATAATCCTGGGCTCTGACTGGCACACTATTCCTGGTATCTGACTGGCATAATATTCCTGGGCTCTGACTGGCATAATATTCCTGGGCTCTGACTAGCACACTATTCCTGGGCTCTGACTGGCATAATATTCTTGGGCTCTGACTGGCATATTATTCCTGGGCTCTGACTGGCACACTATTCTTGGGCTCTGACTGGCATAATATTCCTGGGCTCTGACTGGCATAATATTCCTGGGCTCTGACTGGCCCACTATTCCTGGTATCTGACTGGCATAATATTCCTGGGCTCTGACTGGCATAATATTCCTGGGCTCTGACTTGCCCACTATTCCTGGGCTCTGACTGGCATAATATTCCTGGGCTCTGACTGGCATAATATTCCTGGGCTCTGACTGGCACACTATTCCTGGGCTCTGACTGGCACACTATTCCTGGTATCTGACTGGCATAATATTCCTGGGCTCTGGCTGGCACACTATTCCTTGTATCTGACTGGCTTAATATTCCCGGGCTCTGACTGGCATAATATTCCTGGGCTCTGACTGGCATAATATTCCTGGGCTCTGACTGGCACACTATTACTGGGCTCTGACTGGCATAATATTACTGGATTCTGACTGGCACTATATTACTGGTATCTGACTGGCATAATATTACTGGACTCTGACTGGCATAATATTGTCAGAGGTATTGAAAAGTAATCTTGGGACTGGTACATATGAATAAAGCAGAAGAAAAGGATAACAAGATGGATGCCAGCAGCCTCCATTTTGTGTCAGTTTTTGGAAATCCTTCTGTGTGTTCAAATCTTATTCTGTGTCCCTGAAGCTAAAAGAAAGTCCTCCACATTCCTAACTCTGTTATCTAGTATCACTGGAACAGATAAGGTGGGCATTGTTAGTCGTTTATGACTCTCATTGTATTTCTAAAGACACAGCTGTGTCTATATACATATTAGAGGGGAAGGGGGACTTCTCTGCAACTTGCTAGCCCACCCAAACTGGCAGAAACTTACAAACACAGACACACTGAGATTATTGGGATTTTTGACTTGTAGAATCTAATAAGGGTTATTATAAATAAACCTAGTTGATTCAAATCACCCATTAAAATATATAATGATATCACACCTTCACTAATAAATATGTAAAGTATAATTAATCCTACATATTAATTAGAATATTGTTTTTATTGTTTTATTAGTGTGGTATACATTTTATTATACATTTTTATGTAATGTGCAATGATAAGAATATGATAAATATTTACTATAATTTGAAATTGTATTAACACTTCTATATATTGCAACATATATATTGTATTACATTATACTCACAATCCAGGTATAGCTATAAATCATGACATCATCTCATTTACATTAACACACCCATCCATTCAATTGGCTAGAAGTCACAGAAACAGGGTGTGAAACTGAGATAAGGTTTGGTTGATAAGTTGATACTGGGGGTGTAGAGGAGAGGAGATACCTGAAAAGACCTGAAGAGAGCTGCCACTAGTGGGTTGAGAGATGGGAATGTTTTAGAAACGGGCTGAGTCTCTCTCCTTTTGGGGAGAACTCAGGAATATGAGGCTTTTAATAGCACGTGTTCACTATAACAATAGAAATCTCCATACCCATAGTATTGAGCTAAGTCCCAGGAGTAACTCCCATCACTAAATTCTTCAATGGAAGGAGACTCAACTGCAAACCAACCTCTGCCGGTAATGTATAAATGTGGTAATTTGTTTCTAGCATAATCTCATTTTTATGGATGTCATTAGCATATATATTTGGGTAAATTTAACTTAAATCCCACAATTTCTGGGATCTATATGTTTTAGCCTGGTGTTTATCTGTCATCCTTTCTGCAGAAGGAAGCCAGAGGAATATCCTAGAGATATTACAAAGAACCATAAATTCTTATAGTCTAGCTATTTACCCAAATATGTAATATATAATCTCCAGAGATTATCTAAGATTCTCATTCTTAAAATCTAAACTAGAATACATACATTATCATTTACCGAGCAGATTAAGAAATAACCACCATGAGTAGTGATATGATTTAGTAGTATTACCTTACCTAAGCAGAGTATATGTTGGTAATTTGTAGGTAATTATGTTGTACTATCATTAACCATTTTAAATACTAATCATTGTAAGTTGTATCTAAATAAAATGCATGGCCATCTTACGGTCAGAAACGTACTGCATTATAAAGTATTCTACATGTATGTTGATATAGGTACAGAGCTGCATATTTAATGTTTTGTCCTACTTATGTTATAAGTCATACATGTGAATTATGATTAACATCTGTTGATACTGTATTTTGTTGTTATGCTATTTTGCTTACCGTTTGATCTTTATTCTATGTTCAATAAATTAATTATTATTTTATTAATAATTGTTGCATTGCATTTACTTTTGTAAAAACGTCATCCAAACTCTCACATACATAACGAATTCTTGATATGGGTATTTTTAGTCGGACCCATATATATGAATCATCAATTTTCATATTTTTTATGATTCATAATTAATAACTCATATTCATATTTTTATGGTTATTAATAATCCGACAATATTGCTGGGTTCTGACTGGCACTATATTACTGGTATCTGACTGGCACAATATTCCTGGGCTCTGACTGGCACAATATTCCTGGTATCTGACTGGCACAATATTCCTGGGTTCTGACTGGGACAATATTCCTGGGTTCTGACTGGCACAATATTACTGGGTTCTGACTGGCACACAATTACTGGTCTCTGACTGGCACTATATTCCTGGTATCGGACTGGCATAATATTCCTGGGCTCTGACTGGCACAATATTCCTGGGCTCTGACTGGGACAATATTCCTGGGCTCTGACTGGCCTTATATTACTGGGCTCTGAATGGCATAATATTACTGGTATCTAACTGCCACTATATTACTGGTATCTGACTGGCCCAATATTACTGGTATCTGACTGGCACAATATTTCTGGTATCTGACTGGCACAATATTCCTGGGCACTTACTGGCAGAATATTACTGGGCTCTGACTGGCACAATACTACTGGGTTCTGACTGGCACACTATTACTGGGCTCTGACTGGCACTATATTCCTGGTATCTGACTGGCACAAAATTACTGGGCTCTGAATGGCACAATATTCCTGGTATCTGACTGGCACAATATTACTGGGCTCTGAGTGGGACAATACTACTGGGCTCTGAATGGCACAATATTCCTGGTATCTGACTGGCACACTATTACTGGGCTCTGAGTGGGACAATACTACTGGGATCTGAATAGCACAATATTACTGGTATCTATAATTGTAAGATTGTCACCTCGTGGGGCTCCTGTGTGCATGGCGGTCCCATGTGTGCACTTGTGTGTGGCATATTTATTGGGCCCCATGTGTGGCATAATTAAGGGACTCTTTTGGGTGGCGTAATTAAGGGACTCTTTTGGGTGGCATAATTATGGGCCACCTGTGTGTGTGTGGCATAATTATGGGGCACCTGTGTGTGTGGCATAATTAATTGGGCAGAGGTGAGGCATAAATAGTGGGGCTCTGGTGTGGCATAATTTATGGGGCTCTGGTGCTGCATAAGTTATGGGGCTCTGGTGCTGCATAAGTTATGGGGCTCTGGTGTTGCATAAGTTATGGGGCTCCTGTGTGTGGCATAGTTATGGGGCTCCTGTGTGTGGCATAGTTAATAGGCCATCTAACTGGCATTACTAAGGAATCTGTTTGGCATTGTATTGAAGGAAATCCAGGGGGGTGACACCATGAGTTTCCGCACCAGGTGACACCAACCCTAGTGACGCCCCTGCACACACTCACACGGACATGCACACACTCACACCGACATACACACACTCACTCACACACTGTCAGTTCTTAACTTACCTGATGCAGGCATCTCTTTGCTTTGAGCTCAATGTGAAGGAGGTCAATGTGAAGGAGGTCTCAGCCAATCAAGTGAGACTTCTCAACTCTCCTGATCGGATGAGAGTTCAGAAGCCTCAAGTGATTGGCTGAGACCTCCTTCAATCAAGCTCCCCTGTACACAGGAAAACAAAAGAGAAAAAGACCGCTGCATAGAGCAGCAAAGTGCCGCCCCCTGCCAGGGTCCCACCTGGGGCAGCTGCCCCACGCTCCCCCATTAAAGGGCCGGCCCTGTGAAGGCTCCTAAATTACAAAACGGGCATGAAGCTTAGAGCGGTGAGCATATATTGGTAAGTGCCCGTATGGTTCCATTTAAAAAACTAAAAAAGTCTTATGAACTATAGCCCCAGATCTTTTGGAAACCTAGCAACACCTCTGCTGGAGAATGACGATCTCTTTGGGACAATGTTTCAAAACTTTGTGCGAGGCTTTAATACCAAAAAATACACCTGGTCTCATTGGAGGTTCAGAACACTCTGAGAGAGAGATGCTGCACTTGGTGGTCTTCATATACTCTGGGATCCATAACTGAAACTACTCAGAAAGCACAGGGAGGTGATTACACTCCCGGTTGTGGTGTGGGCATGCCTTTTGCAAGCATCTCTAATTAATTAATTGGTATCAATTTTTTCTCTCTCTCTCTCTCTCTCTCTCTCTCTCTCTCTCTCTCAATTTGCCCATTATTGATACCGACAGTGGTGAAAGTGGAATTTAGGAAAAGAAAAGAGAAAAGAAAAGGAAGAGGAAAATGGCCAGTAGAAAAAGGGGAGAGAACAAGACCAGAAAGGTAGAGATAGGAAAAACTTATCACCTTTTTTTTCCCCAACAACTCAGAGAGGAGGGGAGGAAAGCATGTTAAATAATCAGTCAAACCTGGAGGAAACCCAGTTGGAATCCCCCAGGACTAAGGAACAATCCTCAGTATCCTCAGAGGAGTTTAAAAGAGGAATGGAAACACTCCTCGAACAAATAAAAAAGGAATTTCAAGACAACCTGAAAGAAATCCAAAAAGATATCCTCCAAATTAGTAACAAAGTAAATAGTCTTGAAGATAAAATAGAGGTAATCGGCTTGAATACTGCAGAAAATAAGGAACAAATAAGAAAAATGGAGACAAAAATCTGCAATTTAGAACAAAAAGGAGGATCTAGGTATAATATTTGTAAATAAAGAGGAGGTGATAGAACGCTGCCACAGAGCATATAAACTGAGTACTATACCGTCCTCTATACCAAGGGATGTAGTAGTGCTATTTCAATCTTATAAAAACTAAAATAAAGTAATAATGGCAGCACGAGACAACTCAGGAAAGAAGGGAAAATGTGAAAACTTAAAAATATATCAAGACTTATCCTATCAAACGAGACAGCAATGGAAAAACTTCTTCAATGTAACCAGGGAACTACGAGACATGAACATTTCCTACAAATGGGGATTTCCCGTAAGCCTTATCATACAAAAACCGGGTCAAAGGAAAAGAGTATTTAATACACCACAGGCAGTAAAGGAGTGGATAGAAGAGGGCGCAACAAGAAAGGACACTAACTGAGACTTTGATATCTGGGGGGGCAGGGAGAGGGAGGAAAGGAGAGGAATGGTAATTTTTTTTTTGTTTTTTTGGGGCGGGAAAGGGGAGAAGGGAAATTTAAGGTGGAGTACTTAATGTTCGTAAAGTTAATCTGAATAAACTAGGAGGAATGTTTGAAAACTTAGAGGAGAAAAATAGAATAAAGAGGGAATGGACACAGGGTAGTAAAAGGGACCATAAGAAGCACAGGGGTTTTTTTTTTTTTTGGAGAGGGAGGGGGGGAGAGAGGGAGGGAGAAGAGGGGGAAAAGGTAACTATTTATTTACGTATTTGCCTCTTTTTTTTATTTTTCTCACAGGGGGGGTAGGGTCAAATGGAACTGGAACAATTTAAAATGCATGCAAAATTATATTGAACACAAGGAGCAAATTGATAAGAGTGAAGAGCATAGAGTTGCACAGAAGTATCTGAATGTTAAAAGAAGCACATTGCGTTAAGGGGGAGGGCTGGAAGGGATAATTGGAAGGGGAATAATTTAAATGTGTGTAATACTATTTTTGAAGGACACAATGAGCAATTCTTTTTTGGGGGACATAGAGGAAAGAATAAGTAGAGAGAAAGGAATATGGTTGCACAAGGGATTTATTAATGTTAAAAGAAGCACAATATTTTTTCTATTTTTCTCCCTTTTTTTTTTTTCTTTCCCTTTTTCTTTCTCTTTCTCTCTCTTTCTCTCCTTGGCGGGGAGAGGGGAGGGGATAACTGAAGGTGGAATAATTCAGAATGCAGGTTATATTGTAATTGTTTTTTTTTTCTCTCCTTCTTTCCTTTCTCCTTCTTCTTCCCCCGCCCATCCAGGGATATCCTTGGCAGAGTAAGGGATAAGTTGGGGAACTTAAGGGAAGGAGGGAGAATTAGTCGGCAAGAGGAGGAAACAGTAATAAAGTGCTAAAGCTCCTATTAGGAGCTCCAAAGGGACCTCTTCAAAAACGCTTCCCAAAAAGAGGGAAATGAGACGTGGGCCAAGAGAACTAGGAAGGGTCCTAGTTAAGGAAGGCATTAATTGTTATATGTTAAGTGCGAAATTTGTGTATGTGTTGTTTTTTTGTGGTTTTGATTTTTGATTTATTTTTTCTTTTTTTTTTCTCTCTCTCTCTCTCCCTCTCTCTCTCCTCTTTCCCCTCTCCCTCCCCTTCTCCTATGGGTTTATCCCTGGGGTTTGGCTATGGCATTACGTAGATCTATGCTCATGAGACAATAATTTGATCATTATGGCAACGATAAAAATAACTTCACATAATGGTAAAGGATTAAACACACCATATAAAAGAAGGATGTTAATGGAAGAAGCAAACAGAAAAGGTTCTCATATAATCTGTGTCCAAGAAACACACTTGTCCGAAATAAGATTCCAAAATGGTTTAACAAAAATTACTCAATAACAATACATTCTACAGCACCTACGAAAAGAGCAGGGGTTTCAATACTTATACATAGATCAGTTCTATACGAAGAACAAAGTAGGAGAGTGGACACAAACGGTAGATATGTGATCCTTAATTGCAAAATCAATGGGATTATGTATAATATTGTTAATATATATGCACCAAACGAAAACTCAATAAGTTTTATTGAATCAACATTAAGCAAATATAAAAAGCAGGAAGTAGGGAAGTGGATAGTATGTGGAGATCTGAACTCACTGGCAAATGCAGACCTAGATTCAACAAACTTAGCAGGCAGTAAGTATAGAGAAAAAAAGAGGCAACAAAGCTTGAAATTCCAAAACATACTAAGAAAATATGGACTATTTGATGCATGGAGAATAGAAAATACAGATAACAGGGATTACTCCTTTTTCTCGCAAGTACATAACATATACAGTAGATTGGATTATATACTCCTAGATAAAAATACACTACAAGAAATAAAATCATGTAAGATTGGTCTGATAAACTGGTCGGATCATGCACCAGTGGAAATAGAATTAAGAAGTAAGTTCGCAACAGTAGGTAGAGGCTTGTGGCGAATTAATGAATATCTATTAGCCAAATAATACATACAGAAGTAAGTAAAAGAAGAGTTAGAGCATTTTTTCAATATAAACGATCAACAAGAAACAACAATAGAAAATTTATGGATGGCACACAAAGCCGTTATAAGAGGAACACTCATAAAACAAGCATCACGGTATAACAAACAGAGACAAGAAAAAAAAAATTACTAAATCTATTGGGAAACCTAGAAACCAAAAACAAAGGGGATAGAAACGCAAAATTAATAAAATAAATAACAGAGACAAAAAAAGAATTAGCAAAATTACAAATAGGAGTGACGGAATTGAAATTAAAAAAAATTAAAGACACTATTTTATACAAAAGGGAACAAAGCAGATACTATGTTAGCTAACAAATTAAGACATCAAAATACTAGAGCAGTAATCCCACAAATTATAACAGCAGATGGAAAAAAAATAATTAACCCACAACATATAGCAGAAGAATTTGCCCAATATTATGCAGACCTATATAACATTAATAATGATCAAAATACATTTCAACCAACACGGAACGACATGGATAGATATTTGGAGGAAATCATATTCCCAAAATTAAAAACTGAACAAATAGAAAGTCTTAAAAAACCAATAGAAGAAGGAGAAATTGCCAAAAATAATTAGAGAATTAGCACTGCATAAATCCCCAGGACCAGATGGGTATAGTAATCTATACTACAAATGTTTTAACTCAATATTAACACCATACTTAAAAAGATTATACCATAAATGCAAAGACAATAACGGATTCCCAGAGGAAATGCTAAAAGCAACAATTGTGACCATTCCGAAACCAGGAAAGAAATTAACTGGGTGTGCGGATTTCCGACCTATTTCTCTTCTTAACACAGACATGAAAATATACTCAAAATTATGGTGCTAATAGATTGAAAATACTATTACCAGAAATAATACACTATGACCAAACGGGTTTTATCACTGGAAGACAAACAGGAGATAAATTTTCAAATGTTATAACACATTTAAAAGAGTCTAAGATAGAAGGACTAATGCTAGCGATCGACGCTGAAAAAGCGTTTGATCGACTCCATTGGCAGTTTCTGGAACTAGTAATGTTTAGATTCGGATTCCCAGACCTATTCGTAGAAGCAATACAAGCAATATATAGGAAACCGTCAGCAGCGGTATTATACGCGGGGTTCCAATCGAAAAGATTTGAAGTAACTAACGGTACACGACAAGGCTGTCCCCTGTCACCACTATTATATGTTATGGCATTGGAACCACTGGCGATGAAGCTGCGAGCAGACAGTAGAATAGAAGGAGTGCAAACTATAAAAAAGAACCAAATAAAAACTGGTCTATTTGCAGACGACATACTAGCTCTACTGATAGGTCTGGGAGAAGAAGAAAAAAACTATTTGAAACAAAAATATACGTTCGACTGGCGGGAAAAATATATAGACTACCTAGGTGTAAAACTAGCAGTTTCAAGCACAAAAATGCTACAATATAACATATACGATAAATGGAAAATATTAAAACAAGAGCTAGAGAGATGGACAAAAATTGAGATCTCATGGGTTGGAAGAATAGCGGCAATCAAAATGACAGCTATTCCAAAAATCTTATATGTTTTCAGAACACTACCACTAAAAATTGCCAAAATCTTTTTTCAGAAAGCGCAGAGAGACTTAAATAAATGTGCAAGTGGAGGTAAAAAAAACAAGGGTAAAAGCAGCTGTACTACAACAAACAAAAGATAAAGGTGGAATGGGCCTCCCAAACTTGGAATACTATTATCTGGCATCCCAAGTAAGGCAAACAATGCAATGTTATGCACCAATAGGAAAAATAGCATGGGTAGACCTGGAAGACCTACAACTTCAACCACAAAGAATGTGTCATAGCATAGGGAACAGACTGTTAAAAAATAAACAAAGGAGAAAATGGTTGCAGGCAACAGAGGCCTCAATATACACATGGAGATAGTACGGTCTAAAGAACCCAGAAATGCACAAATTAAGGTGGCACTCACCAATTCAAGAAATAGAAGCTAGAATCCCACAACTTAACTTAAAAAATTGGTTAAGTAATGGGATCACAAGCCTACAGTGCATAAGAAATAGGAAAGAACTATTACCCTTTGAGGTTATAGTTAGGAAATATGAAATTCAAAACTCTGAATTTTATAAATATCTGCAGATAAGATATTTATGTAAGAAAACAAAAATAGGGGATAAACAAAACCACCCAATACAAAACAAAATTTTAAATCTCTGTAATTACAAACCAGAGAAAAATCAAAAAGGGATTTCATTATTATACAAAAACATGTTGGGAAACAAAGAGGGAGAGAAAGGTAAATATATGAAAAATGGGAACAAGAACTGGGGAAGGTAATATCTTGGGACTCATGGATGAGATCCTTTAGGCAGTTAAATTCATATTCACATTGCACAAATTATTTAGAATTACAAAAGATAGGGAGATGGAGGGAGAGAACCTTTGTCTTTTTTTTTTTTTTTCGTTTTTCCTTGACATGTTGTAATGTAATACATGCCAATTTGTCCAATGATATGCCAGTATTATTTTGCCATTAATAAGCCACAGCCAATTTGCCCAATAATATGCCAGAATTGTTTTGCCATTAATATGTCAGTCTATTTTGCCATTAATATGCCAGTGTTATTTTGCCATTAATATGCCAATATTATTTTACCATAGATAAGCCACAGTCAATTTGCCCAATAATATGCCAGTGTTATTTTGTCATTAATAAGCCATAGCCAATTGGCCCATATGACAGTTTTATTTTGCCATTATTAAGCCACAGCCAATTTTCCCAATGATATGCCGGTATTATTTTGCCATTAATAAGCCACAGCCAATTTGCCCATTAGTATTCCATTATTATTTTGCCATTCATATGCCACCCTCCTTCTTCCCCAGTACTCACCGTGTCTTCCCTCCTGCACAGAGGAGAGAAATACAGTCACCGGATATGACGTGATGTCATATCCGGTGGCAATGTTTTTTTTTTTTTACTTTTTTTTCATATCAGAAGCTGCATTCTGCAGCGTGATGGTGGTGTCACCCGGTGCTGTCCGGATCCCCCTTGTGACGCCACTGGATGTAAGGAAGGGATATTAGAACCCACGTTGTAGAGTAAGTTATCAGGAGCCAGAAAGCAGAACACACAAGAACCAAGAACCAAGATGATAATATTCAACCTGACAGTCTTGTACCGGTAGGCTGAGCCCCGGATAACAACTATTCACCCAGAACCAGGAACCAAGGATAAATGAATACATTACATGGAAACAACTAGAACAATGGAAGGCGAATAAAACTGGAAGCACAGGAGTATCATTTATCTAACTCTAATGAACTCCACACAGAATTGTATGAACGTAAATCATGGCTTGATTGGCTTTTGCAATATTTCTGAGCAGTGTGCTAATTGGCTGATTTGAAATGTGCTTTAACAATGCTGTGCCCAATTAATTTTTCTTTGAAGTTGTTGGATTACCCCGCGACATCAACTATTCATTACTAGTTTGAGGATTTACATATTGATATAAAAAGCTGGAGTGTTGGATATGTGTGGCCTAGAGTCGAAAACGGATCCATTTGGATGTGAAATGTAATATCGCGGAACTGGGGTTCAAAGGACTGCAACCGTTTTAGCTTTTCTGCAGGTTTTACTGGGGCCAATTTAAACAAGCCTAAGGCGTTAATATATATTTATAAGGTAGATTGCATAGTTGGTTACACTTTAAAACAACGTCATAATCACTAGATAAGCACACAATATCCAAGTGTCAAAGGTGTCAAAGTGTCAAAGTTTTTTTTTTTAAAAATAAGTAGCAGGAACCGCCTGTTTAATCATAATCATACCACCTCATGCAATTACAATAATGCCAAATATCACCTAAAAACTCCAGAAAACTCTCCTACACAATGTTTAATGTTTTAATAACATAATTTTGTGTTTCCCCCTTTCATTTCTTGGTCATATTGTGTTCTCTGTTGAAACTGAGATAAAGCTTCCTCCATAATACAGTTTGAATAATGTCTCCGAAATAAGAACAAGAGCACTCACGTTTGTTTTGCATTCATAAGGCAGCTAGATAATGCCTGTCAATTTTAATTTCTCATGTTTTATTTCTGCATGTTGCGTGCACAGAAACTGATTTGATGGGATTGTGTAATACAATCAGTTCAATTTCACTATGGCCTAAAGACAAAAGAAGCAAACTAACAGAACGCTAATCACAATAAAAATGCCATGTACGATAATTATCGTTTCACTGGGAAAAGCCCCAGTCTCTGTGTAAGACCCTTAGTCAGTCTCTCTTTCCGTTTTTTTGTTTTTACACATAGTTTAGACACAATGTGTATAATGTTCTTTTCCTTTTCATACTCTATACACTTCTTCAATTAGAATCAAATAGTCTTGAAGAGCTGCCTACATCTAACCCTTTAATTAAAGGGGCTGTATTCATGTTCTGATGTTGTGGGGTTTCTCGAAAAGTGGGTCCAAATCAAAACTTTTGCTTTGAAGAATAAATATACTTGATTTAAAACTTGTAAATAGCGGCCAAAATGTTTACAATTTTTTTTTCCAAATTTGATCAGTCCAGGTTGTCTTCCCTTCCACTGCCATCCCCCCAGCATGTATTTTCAGCCTTGGAAAAGGGGTATGTGCAAAATGAGGGGGGATTGCTACTACATTGTGTTTGGTTTGCTCTCCACCACAGAGCTTGAACTTAACAAATGGGAAGAGGTCTCAAAGTTTCCAGATATATAACATACAGCTCACAGGCCTCAGGATGGCCAACAACTCCAAAGACTAGGTTTCTTTGAGACTTCATTAGGAAAGGGAACTTCTACAGAATGGACCATACCACAAGAGAGGGTAGTCCAACTAAACAGAAAATATCTTTCAGTAGCAAGAGAAACACATATCATTGCTTTTAGGCAGTACTTAGCCATCACAATCCCAATAGGAAGCATTGGGAGTAAACAGTACTGCATAATGTTGCATAGCCAGAGCAATCACACAGAGAAGGAACAATTACACATCCTTTGTACCTACTTAATGAGCAGTTGCTTATTAACACCAAGTTTAGACATTTTTTAATCCTCTATATAGAAATAAAACTCTCATCCCCTTGTGGCATTAACAATATATTCAATGCTTCTCTGTCCTTTTGGCACAGTCCCACATCCTTGAAGCATGTAATTGTAAAACTATAAAAGGAGTACACTTAATAGTCGTTGTCTTGATAATTGCCATCTTTGTCCATTCACATTTCATTCTGTAATGTCTTATGTTTCTCCTACTTAACTCCTGCATCATTCTCAGATCAGGAATCAGTATTAAGAACCAAGCATAATAATAAGCCCCAAAGCAATATTTTTTCATTGTCTTTGAAATTTGGCCTCTCCATTGATGATAAAGCATTTTTACAAAAAGTTTGTTTGGCCCCAAAAATGTGTATGACTTAAAGGGACAGTCTAGTCTTTCCAGTGTGATTTGATGCCGGCATTCTGTATAAATCACATTTTTAATATTTGACTCAAGCCATGCCCAGTGATTACTCTGCATGTTTACTGCAGGTGCAGCAACACTGATTCTATAGACACTGAGGATATAACGTTTTGTTTCATATAGTCACATCCTGTCCTCCTCAAATTGAGTGGTCTTTGGGTGACCTTGCTCTTGTACACAGTAGGATCTCTGAATAATGCAAGACATTGTCTGATGACATCACTAGAGAGACAGGATATTCCATTCATTTGAATGGCATTATTCTCATTGGTTCCTGCAGCAAATAAAAAGGAAATAACTTTTACTCATCTAGTGTGGACAGTCCTTGTTTCTTGCAAACTGCTGTAATTTCACATTTTCTTCTAGCTGTAATTGATTTTTTTTTTAAGCACTGCAAAATGTGAGACATGCATTTTAAAGTACTTTGAAAGCACATTAATATGCATTAATATTTGGAAGATACATTTTGGGCACCAGACAGTCCCTTTAACTGGAACAAGATGCAGAGCCGGAAAACCCAAATATTGGTCTGGTTATGGTAGCACCCACTGGGACCCCAATTCTTACACTACTGGGTGTTTTTTTTTTTTAATTTTAACACTGTAACAGGTAGTCTTCCCACTTATTAGAAATCTTCAGGGAAGGCTTTGCCAACTTTAACTACTGTGGATTAGCTCATCCATAATGCCTCTGTTAGCCTCAAGAGTAGGGCGCGTAGAACAGGGTGGCTCGTGGGCAGTACTGACAAACAAGATGGAGTCCAAAAAGGTCACAGCAATAGGCTCAGGCAAAAGAGTGGTCAGTTCCAGTCCACGCAGGCAGCTTAGGATCAAATAGTGGGTATACAAGTCAGAGTAGGGGTAACAGCAATTTGGGGAGTCCAGGGGGAAAGCCAAGGTCGGTCAACAGGAAGGCAGCTATAGATTCAAATCACAAGTAATCAAAAGCAATGGGACTGAGAACAGACACAAGAGCTCAACAAGCAAGCACTGAAGAAAGTAAGTGTAGGGTTTTTAGAGAGCTGCTGAACAAGGACCTCTCCCCTTTATACCTGGGGACCACCCCTGGATCATGTTGTGGATAGGGAGAAGGAGTGGAGGCTCTCTTCCCTCTTTCCCCTGTCCTCTAGACTCCACCTATCACGCGGTGCCTCTCGTGAGCATACCACGTCCACTGAGCTTCCTAGAAGCAGTTGCAGTCACCACGAGTGGTGTCTAGCGACTCAAGGCTGGGAATTTGGCCTACCTCGCAGTCGCACTCTTGCTGCTGACAGGGGCAGAAGATGTATCCGGTCATGAGTGCCCCCTGGGCAAGGTAAGTGATGGGCATTGGACCTGACACTCTCACTTGCCAGAGCATCATGGTAGATGTGGACCACAGCTCCTGGAGTAAGTAATACTACAAAGGTCAATAGTCACTGAAACATTTAAAACAATGCTCCCATGAAGCATGGCAGTGTGCTATTTACAGTCAATAATTCACATTCCTGTACAAACTTTAGGGGTGTGACATTATTATAATTCAGCACTGGTCTTCTCACCATAGAGGGAGACCCAGTCAGACTGCAAGACTTTACTGACCTTTGCATTCTGAAGGTTGTCTGGATCTCTGTAGCCATAAACCTGTCAATACACCTGTGCATTGCAAAATGTAAATGATATTTATATGACAAAGTTCTTCAGTTTGTAAAGTTAATGTCTAAACTTAAAGGACAATTGTCAGAAAAATTATTAACTTGTGTTTAATTAAAAGTTTGCATCAAGTGTAGGGGCTTTTAAATAGAAATGCTTTAATGTCATCCAGTAAGGTATCGTATTGTGTACTCTAGGCTTGTATCGCTTTACACAAGGTCGGGCATGATTAGGGTCGGATCTTCGTCACCTTTGGGTCAGATGAAGGAAGGATCCAAGATTGGATGAAACATGCCTGCTACCTGTTAGAGCTATTAAGAGCAAAGAGGGCCAATAAGGTACAGTATTGTATCATGTCAGTAAATAATTGGTATTTAGACCATTTACACTTAACAGTTTAAGGGATTTATTCATGAAAGAGAGAATTACAAGGAGCTGAGAAGGGAATTTAAAATGCTCACTTCCCTACAGTTCTCTCTTTTATAAATATTCAGTGCTGTTGGCTTTAAAGAGGAGCTGGATTTATTATCACCTAAATATGTTGATATGGTTTTTATATATTTTTTGCATTTGACTCCAATCCTGGCTGTACTGGGGATCCGTTCTATTGTATCATACCATTAATTTATAGGCATTAGGACCTTCTCCCTGTGCCTCTAAATAAAGAAAAAATGTGCCCACTGCATTAAACCTTTGGACAACACATTGCTAGTGATCTGTTCAAGTTTAAAAAATCTGAATAAACCAACATGGGGAATATTTAATCCCTGTCCTCATTCTATTCTGCATTTTATGAAAAGAAAGATTATTATTGTAAATAACTAAAAAAAAAAATCCTGCAAAGTACATTTTTTTTTATTTGTATTTTTTTATTTTATTTCTTATTTTTTTGCTGTAGCTTTTTTTTTGTAAACTACAGAATATATTTCCATGACATTTTCGAGTTTTGTACAGAACAACAATGTGACCTGAAAAAAATATATACAGAGGAATAACAAATGCAACAAGTCAGAGGAAAATGTACAACTTTACCATTTAACTTTACCATTTAACTAATCTCCTCTAGATAGGCATCTTTAACATCTCTAATCCACAATAAATATGTTTTTTTGTAGCAAGCTTTTTTTGCACTCGGATAAGAAGAAAAAAAATGTGCCCCTATCCATTTAGTTTCATAGTGAGTTATTTTTTTTAAAAAGATGGAATCAGATCCATCTCTTCCTAGTAGGCTTAGCTGGTTGGGAGGCTCATGTACCCATTCCATTGTTGGTTCCTTTGAGCTGTTATGGGAGCTTACTGGCAAAGGCCTGCTCCTGTCTATGTAGTAGCAAGTTGCCACATGTTGTGATGAAGAGTGGTGATATTGTAACCAGTGGTGTATCTTGGTTTTGTGATGCCCTAGATGCCCTAGACCCCCCCACCCACGATGCACACCCACGACATGACCCATAACCCACATTGCACACTAAGGACATGCCCCATCATCCCATTTACATGCCTCTATCACCCCATTACATACACATTGCCAATATAATTTGCCATTGATATGCCCCAGCCAATTTGCCCAATAATATGCAAGTATTATTTGCCATTAATAAGTCACAGCCAATTTCCCCAATAATATGCCAGTATTTGCCATTTAATCAGCCCCTGCCAATTTGCACAATATTATGCCAGTATAATTTGCCATTAATATTCCCCAGCCAATTTGCCAAATAATATGCCAGTGTTATTCTGCCATTTACCGGTAATATGCCCCTGCCAATTTGCCCAATATTAAGGCAGTATTATTTGCCATTAATAAGCCCCTGCCAATTTGCCCAATAATATGCCAGTATTATTTGCCATTTAATATGCCCCTGCAAATTTGCCCAATAATATGCCAGTGTTATTTGCCATTTAATATGCCCCAGCCAATTTGCCCAATAATATGCCAGTGTTATTTGCCCAATAATATGCCCCTGCTAATTTGCCCAATAATATGCCAGTGTTATTTGCCATTTAATATTCCCCTGCTAATTTGCCCAATAATATGGCAGTGTTATTTGCCCAATAATATGCCCCTGCTAATTTGCCCAATAATATGCCAGTGTTATTTGCCCAATAATATGCCAGTGTTATTTGCCCAATAATATGCCAGTGTTATTTGCCATTTAATTAGCCCCAGCCAATTTGCCCAATAATATGTCAGTGTTATTTGCCATCTAACAAGCCTCAATTTCCCCAAATCCCATTTTCCCAGCACTTACCTGTTTTCCCTGGTGGTTAGTGGCGATCCCCTCTCACCTCCGTCTCTGCCTGCAAGCGCTGTCTTTTTTTTGTTTTGTTTTTTTAAAGGGCCAGCTTTTTTTTTTTTTTTCAGCGCTGGGGCCGCTGCCACCCCCCAAAATTTGCTGCCCTAGGCATCCTCCTAGGATGCCTCGCGGTAAATACAGCACCGATTGTAACTGGATTCAGGGATGGTATGTGCTGGAGTCAAGATACAGGGGTAGGGGGTGATTCAAAGCCATGCGCGGGGTGAGCACTGTCCAACAGGGGTGGAGCAATTGGCTTTGAGCACCCACACACAGAGGCTTTGTTAGGATTCCCATTGCCAGGCCAGGAGCAAATTCAGTATCGGAATGCAGAATGGTCAGAAAACAAGCCGGAATCATAGAATTGGAGAATATCAGGATAGTCTGAAAGAAAGCCAAAATCAATGGACTGTAGAGTAGAAAGGATGGTCAGGAAACAAGCAGGATACAAGAACCACACAAAACCAAATTACAAGCAGGCTAGCAAAATGTACCAGCTCCAATTGCTGGGAGGATGGGATTTATATAGCACCTGGGCTCATCACTAAAGCAACCAGCACCTGAGCAATAAGCAACTGAGACAGGGAACAGGCAGAGAATAACACTACTGAGGCAATACCACCTGCAGGTTCCTGTCTGGAACAGGAGCTGGCAGTAGCAAACACAGATATGGCTTCATACCTTACACTCTGGTCGGACTAGTCCTGAGCACAACGTGACTGACCTTTAGAGCAGCCAGAAAGGGCAGCAATTTGCAGCTGTGTTGCATTATTTGTGTGTGTCTGAGGCTAGTGCCTCAGTCACCTGACCTTACAATACAATTTTTTTAGTTATCTCACTAATTTATTTATTTTTGACATCCATTTGTCATTTTCGATGTCACATAGTTTCATCTTTTAGCTCCTTTGCATTTAGCTCCTTTGCACGTTTTTATTGTATTCTTCAAACCCGATGTGGGGTCCAATATTTTGAAACGCACTATTAATGAGTCAGCATTGTATTGAAATTGTTCTAGTTACTGAAATAAAACCTCAGAACTACACAATATGTACCAGTGTAGGAGGGCTTGTTACCACAGTTGAGGGTCAAAGTTTAAATGTACTATGGGTAATCCGCATCATATAAGTCTGTTATATCAGGTCTACAGGGTATCTGTTAAATTATGTTTTTATTCCCTTACCACTTGAATAAAAAGACTGATTTTAATTTCATTTGTTTATCATCACAAAGTTCATTATAAGATGTATTGATATATTCCCAGTACTGCATCAGTATCATATGTTTGTCATTTTATCTAATGTGTGAAATCTGTATGATCTCACTAAGATGTCAACGCATTTTACCTGTTGCGCGGATGTCTTGATCTGGCGTGCAGTGCATCATTCCTCCATTTTAAAACTAATGTTCAGAGAAAACTGTATGGCAGCTGTTTCTACATAAATAACTGTAATTTCACATTTTAAACCATGCTCTCAGTTCCCCTTCAAATTAAAGTCCTGCCTAGTGGCCTACACACCTGGACCTACCAGCACTAGTCAGGTCTGAGGTTTATAGAGGTGGGATGAGCTACCATTGCTGGCAATTCAACCCACAGACCTGAGAATAAAGCAGTGGACAGACCTGGGACCTTTAGATCATGGACTAAGATTGACTTTATAGACATGACGCTAAGCATGCTGGAATATCAGTTGCATGTTTTGTTATACTATCAGTGACCTGCTGTTTGCAATAAACCTGAGGATTTTCACAAACCGTAGTGTTTCCATTTTGTGTCCATTACTTATGTTGAGCGAACCCAAACTGCGCTGTTCGGGTTCGTACCGAACTTTACGGTTTTTGGACCCCGGACCCGAACACGGACATTTCACTGTATGTCCGTGTTGAAGTTTGGGGTTCAGCGATTACATTGTATGTAATGCTATTGGCTTTCTATAAACCAAAATAGAGTCCCCATTCATAAGAAATTCTTATGAATGAGGACTCTATTTCGGTTTATAGAAAGCCAATAGTATTACATGTATTCCATAAGCCGAACGACATTCAGTTTATAGACTTTCGGTTTATGGAATACATGTAATGCTATTGCTATTCTATAAACAGAAAGTCTATAAACTGAATGTCGTTCGGTTTATAGACTTTTGTCTTATGGAATACATGTAATACTATTGGCTTTCTATAAACCGAACTAGAGTCCACATTCATAAGAAATTCGGTTTATAGAAAGCCAAACACAACAAGTATTAAGGTAAAAGTACATTTAATTTATTAGAAATATTTAGTAGTACTTGGTCATTAGATGAATTAATATACATTCTACCTCTGGACACACAGAGTCATCCTTCAGCACTCAGGAAAGATAAAAACCCCTATAGAGGAAACCTCTGGGGAGCCATGGCTGCAAGGACTGCCCTTCCTTCTGGGCATTAAGAGGTTAATGCTGTAACTATAAATGTTTGTGAGATGGAAAAATATATCTTTGTGGAGGCTGACAAAGGCCTTGTTGCTGTCACTGCCTCTCTTTGTGAACCACACATGACTCTGGTGCACTATCTCAGGCCTTCTTAGGTAGATATAGCTAACAAGCACGCTACGGATACAGTAATTGCTATGCAAAGTTATGGTAGCCCTGGCACTTGTTCTTGGGCTGTGTCTTGGTCCCAGACAAGGGCAGACTGACAGTGACTGGATCTAGGGACACAATGAGGTCATTGGCCCTGTGAATCCCGCACTATGTGTGACTATGACTAACAATCATATTTAAATAATACTTAAGGTCTGTATAATGCTAATACCGTATTGTCATCTTTAATGGAGATCTCCAATTAGGCAATAGCCAACAACCAATAATCCAAAACATATTTTTAATCCATGCTTTTACTGTAACACTGTACTGGCGTAAAACGGATCCTAATTTTCTGAATTAAAATCTAGCGTTTCTTTGCCGTGTATCATTTCCAATAAAATCTTCCATGGGTGTTATAAGAATCCCTTTTTTTTAAGGATCCAAATTTAATTAACTAAATGATCAGCTCTGCTAGTCACAATCGATTAAAATGATTTGTCCCCTTTCAGGCGTAATTATAAAGCGAAGGTTTAGCGACATGTCATAAAAATGAAACAATGGCCTTCAAAATAATGTTATCTGTTCAGGGGAATTCATTAGGGTTTATCACTAATTGAAATTATGCAGGTTCTGGCTCAATAGCTATCCAAGTCCATTGCCGTGGAAGAGTAGCTAAACATCGTTGCATGCACTGCAAATTAAAAAGAAATCCTTTTTGTTCAAATATTTCTGCACAACAATCATTTTGATGAATATTTTATTAAATAACCATCCAAGTCCAATGCTGTGGAATAGCTCGTTGTACAAAGTTTGTTAAAAAAAATAAAATAAGCAGTTTTTGTTAAAACAGTTATTCTTGTAGATATTACTGGTTATTTGAATTTCTGGTGTTTTACCTGTTAATTTGTATACTGTCTGGTATGACGAGTCACCACTTATATCACTAATAAAAAGTTTTTACAAATCACTAAATGTTAAAAATAAGCTTGCTAGTTATACATTACACATTTTCTGAAATATGATACAATCATAATGATTTTCCAGACCATTTAATTCTTTCAGATATTGAATATAGTTAACGCAAAGAGTCTTTTCTTGTATGCCTAAATGAATTCAAACTTTGTATTAATGTTAAAAAGAAATGTGATTTGACCTTTTATAAAGAGGCTGCCAATACTCTAATCCACCACCAGTCACATCCTTTAAATGTAATACTATACACTGTGTACAGGAACTGGTACCCAGTTCCATGATGATTGCTTGTGCAGTTCTATACAATTGATGGCATCTGGCTAATTAAGTTTCAAACAAAATAAAATCAATTTAACTCTGTAAGGTTAGCGGGTGTGTGATATAGGAAATTCTGTGACATACCATTCGTTGTGGAATATAGTGTCTATTATGCTCAACCAATCATATTGTTTAACCCCTTCCCGCCTGTAGGACGTTTCAAGCCGTCCTACTTTTTAGTGCCAAGGTTCTAGTAGGATGGCATGGAACGCCCTGCATTAAACAGATCATCATGGCCCCCCGCGATGAGCTGTGTGCGGATCCCCACTTTGAGTGGCCTCACTCTGACACAGAAAATGTAGCTAAGACTCGAAATGAGCGTCGGCTACATTTTACAGTAAAAGTCTACAGGACGGCATAGACTGTCCTGCATGTAACAGCTCATGGCAGCTCCCTGCTGGGGATCCAAGTCGTTAAGGACCACCGGTCATGAAGGGGTTAACAAAGCCTATTTGGAAATGTATTCTGCAAGTGCCATTTATGTATTTATTTATTTAGAAAGTGCCTCGATGTAAAGAAAGTATAAGATTGTTACAAAATTCCTAAATCCACATGTTGGATGCAAGCATTGAGGACAGGCTTGGCAATCCTTATTTGTTGAATAAATACAGATGTTTAATAATAATAACAATAATAATAATGACAATAATAAAGGTTCATAGAAGAGCTTCAATGGAGATAGTGGTGGAGGAGCAAGAGGGAGACAAAAATTTGCATTTCATACCCAAGCTGGGTTCTTAAACTTAAAGGGACAGTCTAGTCCCCAAACTCACTTTGGTGCAAGATGAAGATTACTGCTTGTTTAATGCACAGGCTTTTCATTCAAGCATAATTTGATGCAGGCATTCTGCATAAATCACATTTTTAATATTTGACTCAAACCCTCCCCAGTGATTACTCTGCATGTTTACTGCAGGTGCGGCAGCACTGATTATGTAGACACTGAGGATTTAAAGTTTTTATTTCATTTAGTCACTTCCTGTGCTCTTGGAGTTGAATACATTGTGTGGACTGTGATAGATTTGCTCTTGTACACAGTAGGATCTCTTAACAGTGCAATATATTGTCTGTTGACATCACTAGATTGACAGGAAATTCCATTCATTTGAATGAGATTATTCTCATTGGTTCCTGCAGAAAAAAAAGGGAACTGACTTTTACTCAGCTAGTGTGGGTAGTCCTGGATTCTTGCAAACTTCTGTAATTTCACAATTTAATCTAGCTGTAAATATTTTATATTTTAAGCAATGCAAAATGTAAAATCTGCATTTATGAAGATGCATTTTGGGCACTAGACAGTCCCTTTAAGGCTATGATTAAGAACCCTCCTAGGGTTCATTCTCCCTCTCTCTGTTGAAGCTCTTTCTATGAACCTTTATTAAATATCTGCATTTATTCAACAAATAAGGTTTGTGACAGCCATTTTTACTTGGCTTATGTTCGAGACGCCGAAGATACCTTTCATCCAATACCGCTGACCCTGGATTATTTATATGGTTAGCCAGCCGAATTACCTAACTCTATCAGTACTTGCTAAGACTTGTGATGTGACATTATTCTGACTAGAACAATAAGTATAGTCTAAAATTCGTACTCCTAGCTCTTAACCTGTTTGATCATTTTACACGGGCTCTGTAGAGGTAGCTTTGCTTGGCTCCTAAAATTAACTAGTCTGACTCCTGGATTGGTTTGTTTGGCTCCTAAAGTGTGCAAATATTTGACAATCCCTAAAATAATCGAACCACTAAACCAGACTGAATGCCAACTTCTATCTGCATCTTTTCTCAGAAAGTACATAGGAATCTATATTTTGCTCTCTTCGAAATATAATTTTGATTAATATTGCCATCAAACAGAACACAAGAATAAAAAATGTGGGGTTCCCTATTCCTTTAACACAGTCAAGAAACAGGACAAAACATGTAATAGTGGATTTTATCGTTTATCGTTTTATTATTTTCTTGTCGGTTTGGTTCCTGGAAGGTTTCCGTCTGTTGTGAAATTCGATTTATTTGTAACAAAACTCAGCTAATGAAAATAGAAAAGGTTCCAATAGATCGCTGGGCACAGCACTATTTACCAATTGGACAAACACTGGAAATTTGAGCATGAAGATTTTGGAGTCTGGCTCCAGTACTGAATTTTAGAGAAATAATTAGTTTGTTGAACAACCGACAGCCCCCGCCGGTACAATCCCTAACATACTTGGAATTCACATACTGTTTTCCTTATTATATTCAAGACATATGACATATGACACACTGATAAGATTGATGGCCAAACGTAAACTACAATTGCTAGCAGCTTGGGAGTGCGCCTGAGGCCAAATCTCTATAACTTTCCAAGCCAAAGACAATCCATCAATATAATTCTCTCAAAAACCTCAAACCAAATGATGTGATTACCTGTGTGTGTCATAATTATATTCTTCGCAGGCGAACTTGGGCCAATGCTGTAAAAGAAAAAAAATTTAATGACTTTTGTAATACACAGAAGTCTTGAAATTATGTAAAAAAAAACTTTTTCTAAATGATGTAATATTTTTAAGCTTCATGATAATGTTACAAATTTAAATATTATTAAATTAAAACATAGCAGCATAGCAGCCTCCACAGTAAACATAAGGTAAAGTTAAATTGTGACATAAAGTTGTAATAGTCGAGAAAATAATAAATGGAATTCTCCCAATTTTAGATCTTTGCCTCAGAATCCTTATAGGGAACCCACAATAGTACCAACATCAGGTAATACCCAGGTCTGTTACTGTTCTGTGGCCTGTTGCAGGTGTTAGAGTTCTAGTGGTCATGTGCTGCCCAGCCATTCTAACTGTGGCTGCAGTGAGAGAGGTGGGTAAACACATATACCCCTTTGTCCCACACCACCAGGGTCTAGGGTTGCCACCTGGCCGGTATTTTACCGGCAGGCCAGTAAAAAATTGGCTTCAGGCCAAATGATAAGTCTATGGAGACAGTACCAGGGCTGGTATTTTTCTGAAGAAAAGGTGGCAACCCTACCAGGGTCGTGGTGCCTTTGTAGAAGTTGAAAGTAAGCTTTGGGAGATAATGCAGACCTAGGCTCACATTATGTTCAGCCACCCTAATGCCTGATCATTTTTGGAACTCCAGCCCACATTATTTGCAATGACAAGTTATGTATATTCTAGGTATGTCTGCTCTGACATAACAGTTATTATGGAACACTCTTGGACCTATATTCACTAAAATCTGAGTTTGGCGTTCGAGATGAGAGTTTATCTCAATGGCCAGAGTTGGATAAATTCGCCCACCCCCGCATGCATCCATCTAGACTTTGCAAAATGCTATTCACTAAGCAATATTCTGAGGTGTCTCCGCTTATGTTATGATATGCAAATTAACTTATTTTCAATGGTAAACATGTAATTTGCATATCAGGCACCAGGTGATGTCATAAGACTCTACAATTAAAACAAGTTTTTCTCCTAATTTAGACAATTGCTGCAATTTTTCAACACGATGTAGAGATCATTATGATAAATAAAGGCCGTCCATATGTGTCTTTGATGCAGCTGCTCTTTATCACACTTGCCACAATGCAGATAAACCATGTGGTTGGCTGTGCAACATGGGAATTGTAGTGTGAGCGTCTAAGCTCCTAGGTGCACAGCTCTCTGGACTACAGCTACTATGATTATCTGCTACTCTTAAACATTGTTGGTGGATTATATAGCATTTGTAGTTCATAAGCAGTTGAAGAACCATCAGTGGCGCATCATTGTCCCTGAGTGACAGGCGTGCTGCCAGCCCGGAGAACGCCTGTCACTCAGAGGCACGTTGTGAGTGAATGAGTGACTCTGTTGCCGAATTCAACTCAGCGTCGTCTTTCGGATGTATTTCTGGGGTTTGTGTGCTCTCAGAAATACAAGCGCGGGTGCTCCGTGTTAGGTGTGCGACGCACCCATAGCAAATATGGAGCATCCGCCACTGAGAACCATTTGAATTCCTGGCCTCTTGCTTTCAGCTGAAGGAGGTGGATGAACAGAGGGGAGTTCAATTAGGTGAAGGACAGGACATCCAACTAGCAGTGGGCCCCTGCTCCTGTCTTACATATAGACCCTGAACGATTCAAACTACAGTTATATGCTATCTGAACCATAGCAGAGCATTGCCATTTGTTTGAGCTGATAGCAGTAACACATATATGGAATACTTATATTTGCAGTAGTGGTAGAAACATGTCTAGAGCGTTACATACATCATAATATTATGACAATAATGGAACAAGCTATTTGGTTATGCATCATTATATGTTTACTAGCTCATGGCTGTAATTAGTCACTAAGGGATTCCTGTGAGCATAAATCAAAATATCATCTCATGTTTACTCCTTTTATATAATCGGATTATTATAGGTGTTAAAAAATCTTTGAAAGGAAATACATAATACACTTTCTTTGAAAGGAAATATGTGATGTATTCTAGAGAAGAAAAACCATCGGACTCATTAAATCTTCAAATCTATAGATTTATTAGCCGGGGGCTTTTTACTTTTTGTTGATTTCAAAGCTGAATAGCGATGTTTCTTTGTCATAATAAATGCTTTTACTAACTTTCAAACAAAACCTTGAACCATGACTTCCTGTTTCTTATTAAACTCTGACCCTGACAATAGAAATATTGGGATTGTCCCATTTCTTAAAATGACGTAGGTTTTCTTCGAGTTTCATTCACGGTGGTGAAAGTTTTGTTCTATAATTCATACCCTTCCAACGCTAATCAAAACTCTTTCTTTGTCAAGCTTAGCAATAGACAGGAAGTGCAAAAGTGGGTAAACATTTCTTAATATGAGATGTTTTGTTTCAGATAATTTTAGATAATTTGTTGGTAATTTAACCAATGACCAACAAAAAATGGATAACCAAACAATACTGGAAGACAGAGAATGCAGTGATGGTTACACAGAACTGGGCTGAAGAATTTGATTCATAGCAACTGCAAAAGTGGAAAAAGCTACCTTTCATGCAAACTGGAAGCTGAATAGCTTTACATCCTGGGGCCCACATGACCACAATGGCAAATACAAATATAAAAATATAGAGAAAATCCAGAAAAGTACATGTCAGGATGCCTCAGGGTAAAGTATAACACATATCTTTTATTGCTTAGAAAAGTAAATTAAAATCACAGGATGCTAAACAAAGATAGTTCATTCGCCCGACACAGCAGACTTAATCGTAGGTCTCTAAGTCTGCTGTGTCAGACGAAAAGTGTTCGGTGAATACACTATCTTTGTTTGGCATACAGTGGAGCATCCTGACATCAACTTTGCCAAATTTTCTCTAATTTTTTTTCCTGAAGAATTTGATACACCTTCACAAGCGAGAACACCAAAACATCTCATATTATCCAAACTCTACCTCTGTCCCAAGAGCTCGGCGGGACAGTCCTCCAAAATCGTGACTGTCCCGCCAGAAGTAGGACAGTTGGGAGGTATGTAATGGTGCTGTCCGACCTCACTTCCCTGATAGTAAAACTTGCTAACGTTTATTCTTGTTCCTTGTTCCTCTCTGGAAACTGAATTCTTTTAAAGACTCATGGAAGCCCTTAAAAAATACCTGAGTTCTAACTCGAGAGCTGTAACTACTTTTCTTGTCACATGATCTGGACATAAATCAGGAATATGAGGATTACTAATTTGGCTCTCGGCTGGAAAAAAAAAAAGGAAGGACACACATGATTAAACATTTTACACCACAAAAGCAAGGTATGTCTCGATTGCTGAAAATGATGTGCCGGCAGGGAGAACTGCGCGGAAAACTGACATGACGAAACTCTTCATGACCTCATTAGGACCATTAAAAAGATCAAACAGGCTTCATTTACCAGTCAGACACAATGCTTGCACATGTATTGCGAGCCTTTACCAGCCTTACTTTTCATTACATCCATTTTTCCACCTCGTGGGAGTTCTCAGAGATCACAGACATGTCTCTGTACGATTATAGGACAGTACAATTACTGACCGTCTCATTTCTGCCAGGGTGGTGAAGATTAGCCATAACTAACCCAGTCTACAATTCTTATGGTGCTCATCCAGTAATGACTGGCTGTATATCATGGTAGCTGCAGTAATAAACAACAGAGGTAGTGTAGTATAAGACAGCACAACCCCCGTCTATAACTACAGTTCCCATGAAAATTCAGATATGCGTTTTTATTGGCAACACAAATTAGGACTTCATGAAAGAGGGAATTGAGGAGGGAATTTCAGACTTAAGATCAAAGTAGCCAAGTTAGAAAAATTCTCCCATACTACATGCTACTGTGGTCTTAAGTTTGAATTCCCATCTCAATTTTTTGCCATTCTCTTGTTCATGGATAAAACCATTTGTATTTGTACTGTAGACTTACACTTTCTCCCACCAATAGTTGAGTACTATTCTCATAATAATCATCTAGCATTGTTAGGTGCTCTACATCATGGGAGTTGCAGTCAATAAAAGTGTGTGATGCACATCAAGCATTCTGCGGTAGTTAGAGGGTAGTAAATAAGAGACAAAAAGGTTTGGATGCAAAGTAGGAAACGTGGTAGTTATGCAGCAGTGGTGGCTAAATGGTGGCACTCCGGGTGCTGTTTTAACATTTATCATGATGTTTAGTCAACTAAATGGATGGCTGAGAATCATGAGATGTGCATTCCACAGCAGCTACAGTATCAATCCATAATCATCTAACAGTTTTACTTTTGGTACTCCAGTTGCTGAGAACTCATTTTACCATGATGTTTAACATACCAGACTACTTGAGAGTTTTGGGAAATGCAGTCAGCAGCTGAAGTCTTAAAGGGACAGTCTAGTCCCCAGACCCACTGTGGTGCAAGATGAAGATCACTGCTTGTATAGTGCACAGGCTTTTTTTCCAGTATGATTTGATGCAGGCATTCTGCATAAGTCACATTTTTAATATTTGACTCAGGCCCTCCCCCAGTGACTATTCTGCATGTTCACTCCAGGTGAAGCAGCACTGATTATATAGACACTGAGCATATACAGTTTTGTTTCATATAGTCACTTTCTGTGCTCCTTGAATATAATAATATGTTCTTGAATAAAAAAAATAATATACTGTTAGTATTAGGGAACCCAATACAGTTATGGGCTTAAATACATTAACATTAAATGGACACTCCAACCAAAAAATACGTTTTTTATTTTGTATTGTTGATTTCAGATTTGTCTTTTGTTTTTGTTATGTGACTGTATTTAATAAAATATGTAAATAAACAAGTGTGACTGGGTGCCACCATTTTGTGAAATATAGTATTTTTGGGTGCCACCCATCAGAGACTTTACAGCATAGATTTCTCACTTTCGGGCTTGGGACACAGAATGCAGTCTATAAGTCAGAATATGATCATCATAGACTTGCTTTGAATAGGAGGGTAATGGAACCATCACAAGGGGAGGAGTTATGATCTTGTTTGACCAGGGTGGCACCAGGTCAGTCTCCTCTATTTTTGTTGGAAGGCAGGTAAAAGAAGTTGTACACAGCCACCTATTCCTGCCCACTATGATACACAGGAGCCAGTAAGAGAGCAGAGGAGTAACTTCTGACATCATCATGCAGGCTTTTGCAATAGTTGTAAAGTGAGACTGGCTGGAATATTTTGGATGATGTTGCATCATGGGAAATATTCTCAAAATGGATGCTGGTGATAAACACCTAATTTTATTTTTCCTTTTATATGTAATTAATTCAATCATATAAAAAAAAAAACTAACAGTGGCATATGACTTATATATGTGTTTGTTTTAAATGACCAGGTTATCTAGTTACATCTTATGTAAGTCCCTTTAAATAAACATGCACCAATCCCATATAAGGTGAATAACTGCAATGTCTTTCTTTCCCTATTATGCAATGATTATCTGTGGGGAGGATCACCACATTCAAGTGATCCTCCCATAATACCGAACGATGTTAAATCGGTATATGCACATAATGCATGCTAATGAATAAATGTGATCTTACATTGCAAATTGGATTGATTTGATGCACAACACAGTAATACAGGATTAGTTCATGCGTAATTTGTGCTACATTTTAAACTGTGCTCAGCCAATTGTACTGCTAGTTATCACAGCTCTCTAAGAAGTTAACGTTACAATTCAATGATTGCTCTGTCAAATTTATGTATTTTAGTTTCATTTAGAAAGTGTTCTATCAGGAAGATTACATTGAGCTTTCTCGTTTTCCGTAAGTAATAAGTATATATACAAATAACTGATTCAGAAGACAAAGCAAAAAATAAAGTCTATCCACTAAACAGTGTTCAAAATGAGGATAAGATTTTAGCAGAGACACAAAAAATATTATGCTGTCTACGAAAAAGTGAGCGTATGATAAGGATGACACTGCCATCTAGTGATCACATAGGGAATTGCAATGTCTCTTAGTTAAAGTGAACCGGTCATCATCAAATGACCTGATATCACTTTAGAACTAATATATATACAAAAAATGTGATTCAGAATTTTTTTTTTGTGTGTGTAGCTTTACCAATGTGCGTACAGCATTGCATACGTATAAGTATGGTTATAGCAGCATCACATAATGCTTTGTGTGCCACATAATGTATGCTTTCAAAAACATTCTTGAAATGCCGCAGAGGATGTCTTGAATAGACAAGTGGTATGTTGTTGTTGTTCTGAAGTACACATGGAAGACTGAACGCCTCTGATGGGGAAGCTACCATGGTAGCGAAATGCATCATGCGAGTTAGTGCTGACGTACTATTGCCTGACGCAGAACGTCCCACATTTCACCAAAGGAAATTGTGTAACCGTTATGTTATATTTGTTTATTGTACTGTTTTAATATGTATTGAATAAATGATTGTCTCCAGACCAGCAGGACATTTTTTTTTATTGTTTTTTACATTTACTTTAAAAAAAAATTAGTTCCACAGTGATCCAATCCAGGTAATGAAAATGCCACAGTATGTATTCACATAATCAGTACATTGTTGCAACAAAGCAATATATTAGTGGAAACTGCAGCACAAGCGACACACAAAGATTAAATGAGCCTGGCTGCTGCACAGCATAAAAATACTTCTAGAAGTACCCAGAGGGACGACTAAGTAGAAGCATAGCAATGCCACACACAGACCACACTATAACACTATATAAATATGATTATATGAGTCCTAATGGGTAGTACCCATGGGCTAACCTATAGAGACAGTCTTGCAACACCCAGGGGACAGCTCTAGTATATGTGTCAACATAGGGGAAAGAAATGGGCCAACAAAAACCTTAATTGCAGGCAGCTAGTTGCTAAAAAAAAGCAAAGGCCGAAGAGACTAGAATACCTCTTATACAATGAGTGGCATGTCGCACGTTTCAGTGCGTGACAGATGTCCTGTGGTGGCTTCATCAAGTGGACAGTGTTGGAGTTCGCTGTGTATCCAAGGCTGATTTAAGAAGAAACTGCCTCAAACGGTTGTTGGACTTCGTCAGTGTTTATACGTTACCTGAATTGTATCACTATACACATCCTTTTTGTCTGGGTGCTTGCTATTCACATTTGTCACTTTATATTGGGTATTTCTTCAGACATTTTTAATAAGTAATTATTTCTTCTTGATTACCTCAATAAAAGGTTATTTTTAATACTTGGTTAGCCTTCACTGTATTAACTTCTACAACTACTGCTCTTCCATGTATCCACTACTCTATCAGTAAAGTAATATGTCCTGACATTACTTTTAAACCTTTGCCCCTCTAATTTAAGAATGTGTCCTCTTGTTGAGCTAATCTTTCTTCTTTTACATATACTTCTGGTGGACTCCCTGGTACCACTGCTGGGTACCTCCATCAAAGATCTGCTTCCTTGCTTCAGACAGCCCATAAAAGAGCTGAAAAAATAATGTGAAAAAAATGGCGCTACCCAATAAAAATGATAGCACAGTGAAAAATATATATATAGAGAGCTGCTCACAGTAGAAGAAAAGCAACCCTTAAAGCAATTCCTATAAACAAGTAAAATAAATACATAAATACTGGAGCGCTAAGGGTAATACGTGTATTAAAGTGCAAAAGAAAAATAAATAGAAAAATGCAAAGACACTTATATGCAATATGAAAAAAGTTTTTTCTTTAAAGTAGGTCTCAGGCAGAGATGTAAGTATGTGGAGAGAAAATCAAAAGACCAGTGCCATGTATTATCTATGACATAAGATGCACAAAAATATATTGACAGGTGATTATAATGATAATTTGTTATTACAAAAACAGCACAATATGGCTAAAACATACCACAAAAAAGGGAGATATATAGAAGTAATATCATTTGAAAATGTTTAATTCATTAATAGATATATGTATAATAAATACCGGTATAAAAATATAAATCCAATGAGTATAAAAATAGAAACATATATCTAGTGCAGCTGGAAATATATATATAAATGTAAAGAGATATATCTAGTGCAGCTGAAAACAAACAAACATACAAGACTGACAAACAAAAAATACAAATACAAATGGTATAGGGGATCAATGAGAATAATTACGGGGAGTGTTGGATAAAAGAGCTACCTACTGTGCCATAACCCCAAACCACCAGACAGAACCAGTGTTGGAGGTAGATGCTTTAAGTCTGTTTAATATATTGGCCAAACGTGAAACCAGTAAGGCGTAGACAGCTTAAGGGCAGAAAGGAAGGGGCCTGGACTGGATGCTGACAATCTGCCTGCAAGTCTTAATCAGTGCTCAGTGCTGTATGTGCTGAGTGATGTGCCTGGGTCTTCACTTATTGGTCTATAAGGCACCTCTGGGAGAAGCACTCACAGCCCTCTCTGGATTCATGTTGTCGGACAGGTTAAGGAGATTATATAATTTTGAATATATCAATATGCTTCTTCGCTATATAAAGATAAATAAGTTTTACAATTCTTTCAATATGTATTTTTTCAATTCCCTTAGCAACGTCACTTTATCCGGCATCTAGTACTTTAAGTCCAATAATTACCTCTACTTGGACAACTACGACTTAATTGCATTGAAGTGTGTTTGTTTTAATCACTTTTGCATGTGCGCACTAATTGGTGATCCTATAAGAGTTTAGAGTAAAAGGTATTGGATACCTATGATACGTGGATACGTGTTAGGTGCGCTTCATATCACTCCCTCCCCCCGGCTGGTGCTTTGATTTTACATATATTTTTCCAATAAAGAAGATCTATTTCTCAACGTTGGTTGGTGTGGTGAGCGATTTTGTTTCTTACCTTCCGTGGAGTTCTTTTTTTTCCTGTTTCAAGATTAAGGAGTTTCCCCGATCTCTCTGACACTGCAAGCTAAAACCAGACAGGTAGCTCACTAGCCACATGGCATGTGTGCTGTTTAATGACTAGTAGCATCAAAAGCAGTACACTGGCTTAATATAGAATATACATAGATAAACATATGCACTGTATATATATATATATTTACTTACATTATTTACTTTTTCTCCTATTCTTATTTTCCTCTGATTTTGAATCCGATTAGGGCTATGCTACAAAACTGGTTTCAAGTACACATGTTTTATTAAAATAATTGAGGTTTTAATACAGGTAACATACTAGAATCTTGTCACTTAATTGCACAGAAGCATTTCACCCAGTAAACACTAAAATCCCAGAGAGATATTTTTATCCCTAGAAATTGACTTAAACTCCCCGAAGGTGATACATTTCAGTAATTGAAGTAGTTGTAATGTGTTTTAGAACATCTGGTAATGGATTAGACAGTTATAATGAATGTATGCCTATTGTCCAGAACAATTAACCAATTTGCCATGAGGCATAGAGCAGAATGTTTCATTATATTTATTGGATTTATATCTTCTCAGCTCACAATGACTTATCTTTATTAAACTTTCTTTCTTTCTTTCTTTTTTTGCAAGTCAAGCCTTCTGCCCATAAAAGTTGAAATTAATAGCGGTAGAGGAGCTTTTGACTTTTTACTCATGATTGGGGATTTTTGTTCTATATAAGAGTTGACTCTTTTTTGGAATTTTAACATTTCTTTTACATGACACAAGAAACAGAAATTTATCTCCAAAATAATGTTTGGGGAAAATGATTTTTTTTTTTAAATGTTGTCAGCGTACAGATAAAATAAACGGGAATAAGTGATAACTAGTCACATAGCAATACTAATCAAATTCAATAATACATGCACTAATATAATATCACACATTAATTTACAGTTGATGTATATATCTTCAATATTAAAAGTGGCAGAGTTATTATTATAACACATATCTGTTAACAGCAGACAAGTCAGAAAACATTATTTTTCACAGAAATACCCAATTTATTGTTCTATCACTGCTGCAGGGGATTATGGGTTGGAATATGCAAACAGGGTCAACAATGATCACCTTTTACATTACATCAGCATCTTACTTAAATAGCGCCAACAATCTGCATAGAGGGGAACTACATGCAATGTTAGAATAACAGGACAGACTGATTTGTGAGGCAGACAGTTTATACACAGGCTTACTGATGAGGACACTGCTTCATGGATAGCACAGGACAGAAGTATGGAGCCAGAAACCCCACTCCTGTACAGCTGTTTCTTTCATAATGGAACTCTCCAGCAAGGTTACTGGCTTTCGGCTTGTGAGGCCTAGGGGAGTACAAGAATCACACATAACATAAGTTATGGTGAGATAAAAGGTGATGGAAAACCCCTCCATGCACTATAAAAATGGAAGGCAATGAAAATCTGAAAAATTCTATTAGTAGTGGATCCAACACATAAATTCTAGGTCGCAAAATAAATTCAAAAAAATATGTAAAAATAGCTGCAATACACAACTTCATTTCAGTACAGAACAGTTGAAGTTCTTGAGGAGAATTATCAGGTTGGTCAATATTATGGTTTATCCAGTATGCTATTATTACTTTTTAACCTCTTTGAGACAATGGAAGTACCAGGAGCATCATGGGAAAATGTCCCGTTGATGACAATGGAGGAGCCAGATCCAATCGGGGTACACTCACCAGAATTCCGTGATTGAGCTTTAAATGACATGGCTGAGGGCCTCGGGATCGAGGCTCTCCAGTCATGTCTACAGAGGCTCTTGGATACACATGTGATTGCCATGACAAGCAACCACAGTGACTGCATGTGAATAGTTGTGCCTGGCTTTAACAGATTTGGAGAGACTAATTACACAGATGCAAGGAGAGACTAATTACACTGTGGGTAAGCTTCCCATGTCCCCTACACCCCTGTAGATAAAAAAAACAACAACTTTTTTTGGTTGGTTAGTGTTATTGTAGTCAGTGTTAGGGTTTGGGTTAGAGTTATATTAAAAAACAAATGTTTTAAATTATATTTATATATAGTTATCCTGTAGATACAGGGCCTTAAGTGTTCCGGTGCCCTGTGTGGGCCTTCCCCGTGGCACCCCCCCCCATGTATGTGTCTCTCCCTTCCCATGTTTGTCCCTTTCCTCTTCCTTGCAATGTCTGTCTATCTCCAACCAACTCCCCGATATCTGTTCTCTCTCCTCCTCCTTCCCATATCTGGTCTTTCTCCTCCTCCTTCCCAAATCTGTTCTTTTTCCCCCTACTCCCCATATCTGTTCTCTATCCCCCTCCTCCCCATATCTATTCTCTTCCTCCTCCTCTGTTCTCTTCCCCCTTCTCTGTTCTCTTCCCCCTTCTCTGTTCTCTCCTCCCTCCTCCTCTATTCTCTTCTTTCCCCCTCCTCTGTTCTCTTCTCCTCCTCCTCTGTTCTCTTCTCCCCCCTCGTCTGTTCTCTTCTCTCCTCCTCTGTTTTCTTCTGATCCCCTCCTCTCTTCTCTTTACTCCCCCTCCTCCTCTGTTCTCGTCTCTCACCCTCCTCTATTCTCTTCTCTAACCCCTCCTCCATTCTCTTCTCTCCCCTCCTGCTCTGTTCTCTTCTCTCCCCCTGTCTCCTCCTCCTGTTTTCTTCTCTCCCCCTCCTCCTCTGTTCTCTCCTCGCACTCTGTTCTCTACCCCCTCTGTTCTCTACCCCATCCTCTGTTCTCTTCTCCCCCCTTCTCTGTTCTCTACCCCCTCCTCTGTTTTCTTCTCTCCCTCTCCTCTGTTCCCTCTGCCCCCTCTGTTTTCTTCCCCCCCTCCTCCTCTGTTCTCTCCTCCCCCTCTTTTCTCTACCCCCTCCTCTGTTCTCTACCCCCTCCTCTGTTCTCGCCTCCCCCTTCCTCTGTTCTCTATCCCCCTCCTCTATTCTCGCCTCCCCCTTCTCTGTTCTCTACCCCCTCCTCTGTTCTCTATCCCTTTCCTCTGTTCTCTCCTCCCCCTCTTCTGTTCTCTACCCCCTCATCTGTTCTCTACCCCCTCTTCTGTTTTCTCCTCCTCCTCTATTTTCTTATCTCCCCCCCTCCTCTGTTCTCCCTCCCCCTCCCATTGCTACTTACAGGGAAGGGGTGGACCTCACCAGGTGAGGGAGCCATGGGCAGCATAAGTAAGCGGTGCTCGCACTCCCCGCATGCAGTGATAATGCAGTGAAGCAGACACCGATATTCTTCACAGGGTGGGGGCGGACCTTCACCTCTCACCCAGTGCGGTCTGCCCCCTCCCAGGATCCTCCACTTTGGCAGTGTAGAGGACTGGTGACTGGAGATCTTCTGCCTGTAGAGGACCAGTGACATGTTAGGTCTCTCAGCGATCCTCTAGGGACATTTTATTAATTAAAAGACTGCTAGTGGAGCCAGTGCTTTGCACTATCCTCCATCAGTAGAGAGGGACCTGTTGCAACTGGATATTTCTTACATGAAGCAACATGGTAGCAAAGATCTGTGTGGCCTGGGATAGACTACATTCCTATGATGCTGTTAGCATTTGTCTGAGTATGATGGGAAATATAGTCCTCAAAGCAATAAATCAAAAAGCCGCAATGACTGTATATCAAATTTGGTCCTGTACCTGCCACATGAACATTGCATACCAATGCATGTGGGGTATCACTATAGTCAGATATGCTGAACATATATTTGTGTTGAACATATATTGGGGTGGGGGATGGGACTCTTCATAGCGGCTGCTTCCGCGCAGCCGCTTCACCGCCGACTCTACACAGCAAGACAGATCGTCGCTGGAGATTTCATCGCGGGACATTTTATCGCTAAAGGTAAGTATTTTAGCTATTTTACTTTGGTTAGAATTAGGGTTTAGGGGGTTAATTTTAGTATTAGGGCTCGGGGGTTAGTATTAGGGTTAGTATTAGGGTTAGTATTATGGTTAGTATTAGGGTTTAGGGGGTTAATTTTAGTATTAGTGCTCGGGGGTTGGTATTAGGGTTTAGGGGGTTAATTTTTGTATTGGGGTTAATTTGAGTGTTAGTATTGGGGTTTAGTGTTTAGTGTTAGTATTGGGGTTTAGTGTTTAGTGTTAGTATTGGGGTTTAGTGTTTAGTGTTAGTATTGGGGTTTAGTGTTTAGTGTTAGTATTGAGGTTTAGTGTTTAGTGTTAGTATTGGGGTTTAGTGTTTAGTGTTAGTATTGGGGTTTAGTGTTTAGTGTTAGTATTGGGGTTTAGTGTTTAGTGTTAGTATTGAGGTTTAGTGTTTAGTGTTAGTATTGAGGTTTAGTGTTTAGTGTTAGTATTGGGGTTTAGTGTTTAGTGTTAGTATTGAGGTTTAGTGTTTAGTGTTAGTATTGGGGTTTAGTGTTTAGTGTTAGTATTGAGGTTTAGTGTTTAGTGTTAGTATTGGGGTTTAGTGTTAGTATTGGGGTTTAGTGTTTAGTGTTAGTATTGAGGTTTAGTGTTAGTATTGAGGTTTAGTGTTTAGTGTTAGTATTGAGGTTTAGTGTTTAGTGTTAGTATTGGGGTTTAGTGTTTAGTGTTAGTATTGAGGTTTAGTGTTTAGTGTTAGTATTGGGGTTTAGTGTTTAGTGTTAGTATTGAGGTTTAGTGTTTAGTGTTAGTATTGGGGTTTAGTGTTAGTATTGGGGTTTAGTGTTTAGTGTTAGTATTGAGGTTTAGTGTTTAGTGTTAGTATTGGGGTTTAGTGTTAGTATTGAGGTTTAGTGTTTAGTGTTAGTATTGGGGTTTAGTGTTTAGTGTTAGTATTGGGGTTTAGTGTTTAGTGTTAGTATTGGGGTTTAGTGTTTAGTGTTAGTATTGAGGTTTAGTGTTTAGTGTTAGTATTGGGGTTTAGTGTTAGTATTGGGGTTTAGTGTTTAGTGTTAGTATTGAGGTTTAGTGTTTAGTGTTAGTATTGGGGTTTAGTGTTTAGTGTTAGTATTGGGGTTTAGTGTTTAGTGTTAGTATTGGGGTTTAGTGTTTAGTGTTAGTATTGAGGTTTAGTGTTTAGTGTTAGTATTGGGGTTTAGTGTTTAGTGTTAGTATTGAGGTTTAGTGTTTAGTGTTAGTATTGGGGTTTAGTGTTTAGTGTTAGTATTGGGGTTTAGTGTTTAGTGTTAGTATTGAGGTTTAGTGTTTAGTGTTAGTATTGAGGTTTAGTGTTTAGTGTTAGTATTGGGGTTTAGTGTTTAGTGTTAGTATTGGGGTTTAGTGTTTAGTGTTAGTATTGGGGTTTAGTGTTTAGTGTTAGTATTGAGGTTTAGTGTTTAGTGTTAGTATTGGGGTTTAGTGTTTAGTGTTAGTATTGGGGTTTAGTGTTTAGTGTTAGTATTGGGGTTTAGTGTTTAGTGTTAGTATTGGGGTTTAGTGTTTAGTGTTAGTATTGGGGTTTAGTGTTAGTATTGAGGTTTAGTGTTTAGTGTTAGTATTGAGGTTTAGTGTTTAGTGTTAGTATTGGGGTTTAGTGTTTAGTGTTAGTATTGGGGTTTAGTGTTTAGTGTTAGTATTGGGGTTTAGTGTTTAGTGTTAGTATTGGGGTTTAGTGTTAGTATTGAGGTTTAGTGTTTAGTGTTAGTATTGAGGTTTAGTGTTTAGTGTTAGTATTGGGGTTTAGTGTTTAGTGTTAGTATTGAGGTTTAGTGTTTAGTGTTACTATGGGGGGGGGAATCATTTATTAGGGGGGGTATTTTCTTTTTACTTGTACATTTGTAAGAGCTGACAGTTCAGCGCTGAACTGTCAGCTCTTACATAGCCGCGCCCGCGATCAAACGGCCGCGTTATTCTTCATTGCTGACAGTTCGGCGTTCTAACTGCCGCGCTGAACTGTCAGCGATGAAGATGCGGCGAACAAGTGTCCTAGACCCATTGGGGTGTTGTTTGGCACCTATGAAGAAGAGCTGTTTTCTGCCTCTCCCTTTTCCCCTTTAAAATGTGGTATTTTTAATAAATTGTCTTTTTGATGGTGACTTAGACTAAACTTATATATATTATTGGTAGAGTCTTTTTATTATGTATCAGCACCTCAGCTAGCATCCTTGGTTGGTCTGTGTGGAATTGGTGGTGGAGATGCCACTGCCGTAGACTGCATAAGTACAGGGGTAAGCCGGTTCTTTTTATTGCTATGAGTAGATGTGTGTGGGAAAAAAAAACACAAACAAAAAATTACTACAAACCTCAAACGTTGGCAAAGATTGGTGGTAAAACGACTGCTTGAGAATTGTCAAAATACCACAAGTTTGATTATCTGAGTTGTCTACTTTTGAAAAATGTGTACATATCAAGGTTGCAATGCCACTATCACTAATTTAGAAAAAAAAATTGTTTGGAAAAAGCAATGCGTCTGTAAACAGAACTTCTCTTTTTGTCCATTGGGGGTCACCATTGCTCCAGGCAAAATAAACAAACAGCTACATTAATCAGCTATGCTCTTGTTAAGACTTTCAGGGTTAGAATCTGTTTGGGAACATTGTTATCTACCCAGGACAATGCAAAAACAGATTGCACTTGCAATAAAGAAAAATATAAACGTTTATTGATGATCCGCCTGGAGAAGTAACAACATGTACGTCACACATACACATTAGCAATAGCCTGCAAATACAAAATGTAAAACAGTTAATGTTGGCAAACTTGCAAAGAATCGACAGTTTGAAATTTAAGATTCCTAGGGAAGCATCACGGCTGCCAGTCAGAGGATAAAATCTTCATGCGCCCAAAAACCTACGCCCCAGTTAATTCTTATACAAGGGTTGCAAAATAATTTTAGTGTCTCTTTAAATGCAGAATTCTCTCTACCTCACGTTTTGGTCTCAATTTGTCCAAAGGGGATTTGCAGACTGAGTAGTGCATACATTGTTTCCACTATAGAAATGTATTTCAATGTAATCTAATGTTTTGTTTTGTGCTGGTCCTGCTTCCAAAATCCACTAGTGATAAGCTCCTGCTGACGCATACTGTGCAGGTCAGATAAACTGTCAACGTCCCTGGCTCCAATGCTTACCCAGACTTCACTGCCCTTTCGAAAGAGCAGCAACAAATAGATACAAGATCAGACACCACTTACAGGACTAACCCCAGCACTCACATTTGCACTCCGGACTTGCACCAGCTCACATTTTAGTACTCACAGAATTTACCCCAACACTCAGATTTGCACTCACAGGATTTACCCCAGCACCAAAATTTGCACCCATATGACATTTTCCAGCACACAAATATGCCCTCACATGGCTTACCCCAGCATTCCCTTTGCACTCAGGACCTGCCTTAGCATCATATTTGCACTCAGTACTTTCTCCAGCACCTACTTTGCACTCACAGGAATTACACGAGCACCCACTTTGCACTCAGGACTTATCCCAGAACCATATTTGTACTCAGGACTTGATCGAGCACCGACTTTACACTCAGCATTTACCCCAGCACCCATGTTTGCACTCATAGGATTTACCCCAGCACACAGATTTGCACACAGGTGACTTGCTCCAGCACCCAGATATGCAATCAGCAATAACTCCAAAACCAAGATTTGCACTAACTGGACTTACCTCAGCACCCATATTTGCCTTCATGTGTTACCACAGTACCATGATTTGTACTCTGGACTTACTATAGCACCCTGCAGGTGCCTTTTTTTACTGCCAGGATGTATATGACACCAGGTGCTCAGATTTTTCAGCAAGTGTGGCAAGAGGGGACAGGTCAACAGTACGTGCTAATGTCTCTGGCACAGACTGTTTACACTCGTGCCGTTCACACATCACTGCTCTGAGGGGATTTTATATTATATCTCTACCCTCTCCTCTCATATAATGTGTAGTAATGAACCATTTGCAATGCAACATCCACACTGTGAAAATGAAAGTGTACTAGTACCCGAAAAACAAGCCAGACACAAAAAGATAAGTCTAAACACATATGTATCTTTATTCATTTTCAAATTTCTTTATTAGAAATGTTTTGTTATTAAATTTAAGCACTTGTTTTCAGTACTTTTTTGTGGGTGTTTTTATCCATTACGATGATATTTTATTTTGTGTGTTTTTGTTTTATTGTCTTTTTTGTTATTAATAAGCCCATGACTTTCAAACACCTGTGCAGATGGAGTAAAGTTAGGCACAGGACTTGCTTCTAGAGCAGTGGTACGTTTTAATCTTGCACGCTTCAAGGCCAACTTGTAACTCAAAATGCGGCTGTAGTGTTCAGCTGTGGCCTCACACTCTTGCTGGTACATTGATTTCATCTGCTACAAATAGGCAACTCCTGAATCTATGTGACTGAGGTTCTGATTCTGCCTCTCCATAATCTGGGCATGGAACTGCTGATTTCTCACCATCATGGTTAGTTACTGATTCAGGTTTGCCACATCACATTCAGTACCAGCAATCAGACAATAGACAAAACCCTTGAAATATGTCATTGGAGGATGGGTAGGAGGTTTTGGATGGGCTTCTGATGTACCTGGCTGATCTGGAGTGCTGGGATCCACCGCGCTGAGGAGCATGCTCACCTCCTCCTGTGAAGATGTATCTGCAGGAAAAGAAGATGTTTAGGACATTGCAAAACAGAATGTAGCCATCACATTCTCTTACAGTTTACATGCGTGGTTATCTGAATCCTGAATTATTGTACATTCACTAATTAACACCTTTTTAAGAATATATCCCAACAGGGAGATCATTAATAAAAAAATTTAAAAGACAGATTCCTTAGGTACTCCTCTTATCTGTCCAATTTGAGAACTTCCCATTTACCACCACCCGTTACATTCTATCTTTCTACCAACTGGCAGGTGCCTTTTTTTACTGCCAGGATGTATATGACACCAGGTGCTCAGATTTTTCAGCAAGTGTGGCAAGAGGGGACAGGTCAACAGTACGTGCTAATGTCTCTGGCACAGACTGTTTACACTCGTGCCGTTCACACATCACTGCTCTGAGGGGATTTTATATTATATCTCTACCCTCTCCTCTCATATAATGTGTAGTAATGAACCATTTGCAATGCAACATCCACACTGTGAAAATGAAAGTGTACTAGTACCCGAAAAACAAGCCAGACACAAAAAGATAAGTCTAAACACATATGTATCTTTATTCATTTTCAAATTTCTTTATTAGAAATGTTTTGTTATTAAATTTAAGCACTTGTTTTCAGTACTTTTTTTGTGGGTGTTTTTATCCATTACGATGATATTTTATTTTGTGTGTTTTTGTTTTATTGTCTTTTTTGTTATTAATAAGCCCATGACTTTCAAACACCTGTGCAGATGGAGTAAAGTTAGGCACAGGACTTGCTTCTAGAGCAGTGGTACGTTTTAATCTTGCACGCTTCAAGGCCAACTTGTAACTCAAAATGCGGCTGTAGTGTTCAGCTGTGGCCTCACACTCTTGCTGGTACATTGATTTCATCTGCTACAAATAGGCAACTCCTGAATCTAGGTGACTGAGGTTCTGATTCTGCCTCTCCATAATCAGGGCATGGAACTGCTGATTTCTCACCATCATGGTTAGTTACTGATTCAGGTTTGCCACATCACATTCAGTACCAGCAATCAGACAATAGACAAAACCCTTGAAATATGTCATTGGAGGATGGGTAGGAGGTTTTGGATGGGCTTCTGATGTACCTGGCTGATCTGGAGTGCTGGGATCCACCGCGCTGAGGAGCATGCTCACCTCCTCCTGTGAAGATGTATCTGCAGGAAAAGAAGATGTTTAGGACATTGCAAAACAGAATGTAGCCATCACATTCTCTTACAGTTTACATGCGTGGTTATCTGAATCCTGAATTATTGTACATTCACTAATTAACACCTTTTTAAGAATATATCCCAACAGGGAGATCATTAATAAAAAAATTTAAAAGACAGATTCCTTAGGTACTCCTCTTATCTGTCCAATTTGAGAACTTACATTCTATCTTTCTACCAACTGGCAGTGCACACATAAACATTTGGCCCTAAGTCTATTTTGGTCAATTTGTACAGTAACCTTCTCTGTGGAACTGTATCAAATGTTTTAGCAGAGTCTAAATATCTCACATCCACCACAGCACCCATCTCTAGATTTTTACTCACTTCTTCACAGAATGTAATTAAGTTAGTTTGACAAGATACATGTTTCCTCGTGCTAATTAAATCTTGAATATATTCCCTTAGCACCCCTTCAAACTGTTTCCCTCACACAGATGTCAAGCTTACAGGTCTGTAACTGCCCGGCCGTGATTTTAATCCCTTTTTTAAATATGGGCACCATGTCTGGAAAAAATGATTTCGAAGTCCAAACATATTGGTCATCGCAGAATTGTGTCTGTATTAGAAGGCATACCCATGCTACCTGAGTAACCCAATTTCTTGGTGTTCTCTTACCACTGCATTGCTCTACATACGACTGGAGTTCGGTGTCCGATTTCAACCCTAAAGATCATAGCTACTATGTATTTCTTGGTTAAAACTGAGATTTGATGACATATGGTTTGGGGGTTTGGGTTTGTTTGTTTTTTTCACAGCTATGTAATTAAAACCATTTTATTCAAATCTATAATGTGTTTTTCTGTTACACTTTAAAGTTTGGTTTGTGTCAATCAGCAACATATTAAGAAATAGAGAGCACAGGTACAACCCTGTCAGATATCACCCATCTTGTATGGCATGGAGAGATTAGCTGTGTCCAATTATCTAACTTGGGATATTCCAAAGTTGACATTTTTATAACTTTTCTGGTTATCTAATTGATTCAAATGTACTGGGTACTGGGTGAGTATTGTTACCATTCACTAGATATGCCTGTGAAAGTTTCCACATTACTTAGGCACACACCAGTGTCTCATGAACTGTCCTCCGTGTTCCCCCCCCAGTGGTAGGTCCTAGATTTTGTGTAAGGTCTCCGGTGGAAGAAGGGCAGAAAAAGGAGACAAAATCCTGTTCAAAAAGTTTGGGGTCTGTCCTGAAAGTGGGAAGTTCCAGATAAAAAGGTGGGTTGAGCTAATGGGCCACCCTCTGTATCGTGGATGAGAAGGATCTGATCTGCAGGAATGAACAGTTGGATGAAAGCAGATAGCTGTGTCACAGCAAACTAATGTCCAATAGATCACAAGGACCCACAAGGAGTATCATGAGAAATAAACGTGTACAACACTATCGCCTTACACGTTTCGATCTTTCATTAAGAACTATCCGTTGTAGAGTTGAGCGGACACCTGGATGTTCGGGTTCCGCGGGTTCGGCCGAACTTTGGAAAAAAGTCCGGGTTCGGGGTCGAACTTGACCCCGAACCCCATTGAAATCAATGGGGATGTCCAGCAGAGATCAATTACAGTGTGGGTGATAGAGAACTATTGGCCATAAAAATGGCACTGGAAGAATGGCGTCACCTTCTTGAAGGGGCAAATCACCCAGTCACTGTATTCACGGACCATCGCAACCTGGAGTATTTACAAAGAGCTCGCAGACTCTGTCCACGACAGGCAAGATGGGCTCTGTTTTTCTCTCAATTCCTATTGCACATTACTTACAGACCCGGTTCACGAAATGGAAAGGCCGATGCCCTATCCCGTTTACATGGATCATCTACAGAACAAGAGCCACCATTCTACAACCTGGTCATTTTCTTATCACTCATTCCTCTTTAATAAAGACTCTTAAACAACAATGTAAAGATGACTCTTATCTATCCAAATATCCTTTTTTGACCAAGAAAGATGGTCTCCTCTACAAGGATACTCTGATTTTTGTCCCTCCTGCTGTGCGAACCAAAGTATTAGAGACAATACATGATCATCCGCTGGCAGGCCATGGAGGAGTCAAGAAAACCTTAGACCTTGCACATCGTTCATTTTGGTGGCCTAAACAAAGAAAGGACATTGAACAATATATACATTCATGCGACATCTGTGGACGTGCAAAAGGGGTTAATACCAGACCTGCTGGCTTACTACAACCTTTACCTGTCCCCACAAATCCCTGGACTGACGTGACTGTTGATTTTATTGTTGAACTCCCACCATCTCAACAACATACTACCATAATGGTAGTCGTGGACCGTCTAACTAAGATGGCTCACTTCATTCCTACAACCAAACTCCCTACCGCAGCCGAAACTGCTGACTTATTTATTAAAGAAATCTTCCTCCATGGCATACCACAATCCATTCTCTCTGACCGTGGAGTACAATTTACCTCACATTTCTGGTCTGCTTTTTGTCGTGGTTTGGGCATCCAAAGACTCTTATCATCTGCTTACCATCCTCAAACTGATGGCCAAACAGAAAGAACCAACCAAACTCTAGAACAGTATCTTCGTTGCTATGTTACTCACCTACAGGATGACTGGCTTCCCTTACTTCCAACAGCAGAATTTGCTTACAACAACAGCCTACACAGTTCTATAGGTTTATCACCCTTCAAGGCCAACTATGGTTATCATCCCTCCTCGATTCCTCAACTACCTGCTACAACCACAGTGCCACAAGTCACCGATAGAATCCAACTTCTTAACCAAGGATTCACTCTCCTACAAGAGACTCTAAAGAAAGCCCAACAAGCTTACAAAGAACAAGCAGATCGCAAACGTACATCTCCACCTCAATATAACATTGGAGACAAGGTTTGGCTTTCATCCGCTCATGTTAAAATGTCCTGTCCTACCACAAAATTAGGACCAAAATTTTTAGGTCCTTTTCCCATCACAAAGATTATTAGTCCTGTAGCGGTTACTCTTCAATTGCCTACCACTTGGCGTATTCACCCTACATTCCATGTTTCACTTCTCAAGAAATGGATACCAGATACTTCCCAAAGGAAGACACCTACTCCTCCACTCCCCATAATCGTGGACAACGAAGAAGAATTCGAAGTACAAGAGATCTTGGATTCTCGTATTAGAAGGGGACGACTTGAGTATCTAGTACACTGGGAGGGATATGGTCCTGAAGAAAGATCCTGGGAACCAGCTGCCACCATTCATGCTCCCGCTTGTCTTCGTGCATTTCACCGTACACATCCTGAACGGCCAGCACCTAGACGCACCCGGAGGTCGCGTATTGGAAGGGGGAACTGTCATGCCCCTCTGGCCCTTACCTGCAGTTCCAGTAGTTCCAGGCATCCAGCAAGTCCCTTAAGTAATCCGCGATCGCGGAGTAGGCCGAAGCCGGGGCCTGTAGTACAATCTTCTATCCGCGATCGCGATCGCGGTAGCGCGGTAGGCCGAAACCAGGGCCTAGAGTTTCTACAAGCCCAGGATGCATCCTCCAGACTTCACCCCAATCAAGGGGAACCTATTTCCAGCTGTAGGAGGGAGGTAAACTCTGCCAAATCTCCTATTAACTCCAAGCACAGAGATAGAGGGGTATGTGCTAGAAAAGCACACCCCTCTAACATCCAATCAAGTGAGGAGCTTGTCCCACTGAGGGGAGGAGTGGAGATCCACAGCACTATAAAAACCCCTCAAACTGTTTCTTCATTGCTCCAGTGTTCCAGAGCTTTGGTTCCTGTTTGTCCTTGGACTTCAGTCTCCAGTTTCCCCTTTGTTGCTGTGCTACAGTATATCTATTGGATTTCCCGTTACCTGACCTTTGGCTTGTCTTCTGGATTACCCTGTTTGCCTGAACCCTGACCCCTGCTTGGATTACTACTCTTTGACCGCTGCCTGCCCTGATCTATTGAACTGTTTCCTGACTTCGTTTTTTGGATTATCCTTTTGTGGCACTCTCGTGCTCCCATCCTTACCAGGGTGCTCTGCCTATATATACTTGTGGACCACCTGGTAAGGGTTACCAGCAAGAGATAGCATCCCCTGCTCTATGCTCCGAAAACCTCAACCTTGACAGGGGACACAAACTTTTGGCCACTAAAATGCCTCTAAGAAAGTCCTGGAAAGGGCTAGAGGGCTGCAAAAGGAAGTAAAATGTGGGTAAGAGTAGGACAAGTGCCCTGCAAACAAATATGGATAGGTGAAATTACTTTATATAACATAAAATACATACAAATTAAAAATACAGCTAAGCCATAAAATAGCACTAGATGGAATCTTTGATTTTAGCTTTGGATGAACATAAATCTAAATCTGAAGCATGGCTGCCAGGAGGATCAACAGAATTATCCATTTGAGAGAGGGTTGGAGTGCAGGTTATTCTCTTTCAGTTTATAATAAGTGACCCATAGGTTGAGGAGGCGATGACCATGGCGGTGTAGGTGGAAGCGGCGCTGGAGGAGGAGGAGGAGGTAGCCAGAATTTTTCAAAGTGCGCTGTAAGCACAGTATTTGATGGTTCTATTTGACTCTCAGTGCACCGCAAGACGCAAATGTACTATTTACCACCCAAAACTATTCGAATTTTTGAAAGTGCGCTGTAAGCACAGTATTTGACGGTTCTATTTGACTTTCAGATGTAATACATGTAATGCCATTGCTATTCTATAAACCGAAATAGAGTCCCCATTCATACGAATAGGTCAATTAACCTATTCTTATGAATGGGGACTCTATTTCGGTTTATAGAAAGCCAATAGCATTACATACAATGTAATCACCGAACCCCGAACTCCAATACGGACATACAGTGAAATGTCCGTGTTTCGGGTCTGGGGTCCAAAAAACGTAAAGTTCGGTACGAACCCGAACAGTGCGGTTCGGGTTCGCTCAACACTACTCCGTTGCTCAAAATGCATAGGGCGCACTCTCACAAAGTTACACAGCTGAGACGCCGGCGGCTGACAGCGTCAAGACGGGTAAACCCACTCAGTTGTATTACCTATCAGCTTACTAAAGAGGACACTAGCCGGCACTGAGGGGTTACCTGCTTGATTCAACAGCAGCTGCCATTCCTGGAATCTGTGAAGTCCATACATTCACTGGTATGGCGCTTTGTGTCTTTGTAAATTCTGCCACTACTTTGCTGCTTATGTGAACTTCCCACAAGAGAATGAAAATGATCCACTAAAAGCATGACAAATTCAATTATTTTCAGAAACATTTTTTGTATGAATTAAATACATTTGACAGACAAATGTAGCAATCACCATTTATAAGCACTTTGGTCCAATTGTATCCCAACTAGGACTTTGTGAAACTGATCAAGGAAATTGTGAGGAAGAAAAAGTTTAAAAACATAACACTTTTTTTTTTTTTTTAGATTAATAGCATTACTGGGAAAGCAGTTAATGGAAAACCCAAAGCTACTATTTCACAGTTTCTGGAATAGTGACCACAAATTGCAGAATCTATGGTCTGTGTCAATAAAAATCTATCTGCATTTAACGAAATACAAGGGGAATAAGAAATAAAAATGCAGCATAGATATATATATATATGTGTGTGAATGTGAGCCAAATGATAGGAAATGGGCGAAAAGTATATTGCAGTTAGATACTGCTGCACATTCTCCTAATTTCAGTGAGTGTAAACTCATACTTTAGTGCAGTAGTGTATCTTCCACAAGGCAAACAAGGCACTTGCCTAGGGCAGCACTTTGCCAGAGGGCAGCACTTTGCCAGAGGGTGTTAAAGCACACTTCTTGTGCTTCAAACATTTTCGCTCCCTCCCCCACCGTTCAGCAAGCTTTAGCTCCTTCCAATTAATCAGGTGATGGGGGCATGTAATGGACGTGGTGGGGGTATATAACGAGGGTGATGGAGGCATGTAATGGACGTGGTGGGGGTATATAATGAGGGTGATGGAGGCATGTAATGGGGGTGATGGGGCATTTAGTGTGTGTGCAATGTGGGTGATGGGAGCATATAATGGGGTGATTGGGTTTTTAATATGCGTGCAATGTGGGTTATGGGGCATGTAATGGGGTGATGTCGCATGTCGTGAGTGTGCAATGCGGGTGGGTGGGGTGCCAGAATTTTGTCTGCCTAGTGCAGCCCAAAACAAAGATACAGCACTGCTTTAGTGTATTACAAAGAAACAGCTCATTGGTCTAATGCACTGTAGCATTTGTTCAATCTTCACAGTTGCAGGGCCAGTTCAGTACTTCATCCTTACGAGACATATAAAAATAGAACCATTACCTTATAATAGTAACAAAGCCTACCATTACCCAATCCCAGAGTCATTGTCACAGGGCGTAGTCGAAAATATACCTGTTCATTTTCTTTTGCCTTAACATGGAGTATTAAACGTCTAAGGGTCTACTCAATATAAACCGATCTGCCCTGAAAAGGGGTTAGACAAATTTTTCAATATTCTGCTATTCAATATACCCAATTTCGGAACGAAATCTGCAATATTTGATGATTTGGGGCTGATTTTCGAGGCATATTGGATTTCGTGGATTCAGCCCTAGAAGTCATATGGATTCTCCTTATTCAATATGGACCAGAAATTGACCGGAAGTCAGCTAAAGCAGGTGAATTTCTGACATTTCAATTCTCCAGTTAAAAGCTGGGGAATTTATATAAAAATAAATAAAATATTGCCCAATAAAGCACATAAGTGCCCCAGGGGATAGCAGAGACCCCATTTTATACTGGGCCAGCAGGTCAGTCATATTATATGATGTTAGCCCCGGGTGACCATTTTATATTATATGGATCCAATGTTAAATTATATGGGAGAGCCTGCTATGCATTTATTTATTCTTATTTTGGGACGACATTGGCTATTTTCGCCTCCAGACATGAGTCTCTATCCTCCCCATTGAAGTCTGTGAGGAGGATAGAGACTACTGTTATGGTGATCTGAACTCCAGAACAGTTCAGACCCCTAAATTTTAGCACGAAAATCGCCCATTTCAGAAGCACTTTGGTGCTTTCTGAGTAGTCCGAATTCAAGGCCTATTCGTATCACTGAAGTGCTACGAAACTCAAAGATCACATGTTTCATGGAAAATCGGAGCTGCCTGAGTTGACGAGTGATGATCAGCCAATAACTTTATGACCTCTTGCCTAATACTGTGAAGATCCCCTTTTGACACAAAAACAGCCGTGACCCATCAAGACATGGACGATGAGCTGTGATGTCTGGCACCAAGACGTTAGCAGCAGATCCTTTAAGTCCTATAAATTGCGAGGTGGGTCCTCCATGGATCGGAACTGTTTGTCCAGCCCATCCCACAGATGTTCGATTGGATTGAGTTATTGGGAATTAGGAGACCAAGTCAACACCTTCAACTCATTGTTGTGTTCCTCAAACCATTCATGAACCATTTTTGCTTTGTGGCAGAGCGCATTATCCTGCTTAAAGAGGCCAATGCCATCAGGGAATACCGTTTGCATGAAAGTGTGTAAATGGTCTGTAACAATGGTTAGGTAGTTGGTACGTGTCAAAGTAACATCCACATGAATGGCAGGACCCAAGGTTTCCCAGCAGAACATTGCCCAAAGCATCACACTGCTATTATTGTTGATTGGTGTATATCTTGTGAATGTAAATAGTATATATGTCATAGCATATGTTGCATGTTTAAATATGCATGCATCTAATAAGTTATATATGTGTGAGATTTTTCTGCAAAACATGAAACTATGAGAAAACGTATATATTAACAGACATATATTTATATGATTAAGGACTTTTATATCAGGTATTATTTACAACATTTTAATTAAAATGTCTTCTCTGATCTGGTCAAATTCAAGCCAGAATGGACAATAAACAACTCCACAGAAGCACAGTTTTCTTTTGATCTATGCATGTGCAATTCAGCTAACATATAGGTCATTTTTTATTCTGCACATTCCCTGAACTTAAAAGGTTTATTTATAAAACTCTTTAAGTGGCCTAAACAGTGGAAACATTCCATTGGTTTCCATGATGATTGGTTCACTTTTGCCCCATAATTTACTTTTATAAATAACTAAGGCAATTGGTTTTTTTTTTTTTTTTTTTTTATAGAAACTGGATTCAAATAAACACTACTTTCATTATCTAAACATCAACAATGTTTTCTTCTTTTGGATCAGCTGCAGGAATACGGAAAGGCAAAAGGTTGAACTAGATGGGCTTAAATCTGTTTTCAACCTACGTGACTATGTTTGGATGTTGTGTCGAAACACAAGAATGAAAAAACACACCCAAACCAATGGAGATGAATTTGGTTAATGTTATGTTAGCAGGTAATGTGTTATGATGCTAACATGATGTATAAATCATAAAGGGGGCATTACTTATATTGCACAATGATTTGCTATGTTAAGGCATTTGGGGTGTTCCAATCAGAATTCTAAAGACAATTTCTACACCTAGGGATTCAATCATGAAAGTTGGAATTGATTGCTAATTAAAGGCCAAAGTAGCCCAGTTGGAAAAAAAAAAAAAACGTCAGTGCAGCCATACTTCAGACTCTGCTATTTTAGCCTTGATGGTGCAGTTCCCTTGTCAATTCCTTGCAATTCCCCTTCTCATGAATTAAGCCCAGAGATTTAATGCAGCAGAGCAGACTGGGTTTATTGTGCACTCCCACTGCTGAATATTGAGAACACCAAGTCCAATAATGAGAATTGATTATGTCTGTGTCAGGCGGTGGTTACTGTACAGTCATGTGTGGAATTTAGAGCAACCTCAAGACTATGGGCTCAAGATGGGCCACGCCAGAGGGGCTTTAATAAAGGCTAGGCCAGATTCATAGGTAATTTGGTGGAACGTATAAAATATATTTTTGTCCAATGCCTGGAGTCACTGGTTTTTAGTTCAATCAGGGATATTACCAAAGGACAAACATCAAACTTTATTTGGTTCTGGGCCCTCCCTTCTGTCCAAGTTATGTATCCAATGAATAGTTATTTTTATTTACAATATTAATCTTGACCACTTCTGCAGGAGAAGGGGCAGACCCGCTGGTTTACTGGATAGGGTACATGTTACATTTATTTATTTATTTTGCTATGACAGCAATAATATATCACTTTATTTGCAATTTTTCTTTCTTTTTCCTTTTTTTTTCCTTTTTATTATGAAAATATAAAAAAAACATAACAATACATTAGTAAAGTGCAATGACATAGACATCTAACAGTGACAATACAAACAGTACAATACTAATAGGCAGATTTATCCTCCAACTGGGTTAAAAACGAGAGATTTCCTTTCCTTTTTCATTTTCCCCTCTACTATTCCCGTTTTATCTTAATCCGCCCGGGTGGGGGTTCGGCAGAGCAGGAGGGGGAGCTAGTTATAGGCTCAACTGTAATTTGTATTTCAATCTACATCTCTATATCCTTCTTTCTTTTTGTCCTTTTTATCTCTTTGCGATTGGTCTTTCCTTTTCTTTGCAATTTTTAGTAGTGAGGAAGAACAAATGTTAACACAGATCTGTTATCTTTTTCTTCAATTTACATGATGCACTACAGACTTAAAAATGCAGACACTGTAATACATCAAATAACATAACATAAGTATTATATTGTCAAATTGAATTTAAAGGACAACTAAACTTTTTGTTTCACTTGTGCTTCTGACGTAGGAGCACAAGTGAAAGAAATTCATTGACTCTAGTATGAGGATATGTTGGCATTCTGACAGTACATGCCAGGTTATCCTCTGACATGCAAAAGCCATGTTTCCCTAGGAAGCAGCAGCATGGTCAGGTCGCCGACTGTCTCTCTCGCTCTGCTAGTATGGAGAGAGACGCTTGTTTTCAAAGAGGATCAACAGAACGACCTTTAACTGGATCCAAACTGTTGATACCCTTGTTCTCTTTGCACTACAGAGTTATACCCCTGCACCATTCAGATCACGATCAGATGCACACCAGCCTCAGATCTGAGGCAGAGCAGAGAGTAAACCTGTGTGTATCTCTTAAGATGCATGTCAAGTTTACTTGGCACATTATTCTTTTTAACCCTTTAAGGAAGAAAGTATTTTTTTTTTTTTTAAAAAGCTTTAGCTGTCTTTTAACCCTTATATACTAATCTTTCTCTTCCTTTAAAATGTGCTTCAGTCTTGTTATGTAAACTGTTGGGGGGAGGGGGGGAAGCAAGGGAGGAAGGAGAATAAGTAGATAGTTATATGTCACATTTACCCCAGAGAATAGTAAAGTGAATATTATAAAGTTATTCAGGCCCAGCCTCTTGTCCCACAGGATTTCTCTGCATGGATAGGAATGGAAGGTTAAGAGAGCAGAATATAGAAGCACAGGTACCCAGTCACAATCAGGATATACACAGGAGTGTACTGACCCGACCACAGGAACTAGAGTAGTAACTTGAGCTAGGGATAGCTCTGTAGAGCAGGATAGGCAAGCAAGCTGGGACACAAAGCTACCTATTAGATAATTGGGGAGATGAGCATCTGAACCCTTTTGGGTGTGTGCTCTCAGATAACAGGTGAGTAGAGTTGAGCGGACACCTGGATGTTCGGCCCGAACTTTGGAAAAAAGTCCGGGTTCAGGCTCGAATTTGACCCCGAACCCCATTGAAGTCAATGGGGACACAAACTTTTGCCCACTAAAATGCCTCTAAAAAAGTCCTGGAAAAGGGCTAGAGGGCTGCAAAATGAAGTAAAATGTGGGTGAGTGTCCCCATTCATACGAATAGGTTGAAATTGACCTATTGGTATGAATGGGGACTCTATTTCGGTTTATAGAAAGACAATAGCATTACATGTATTCCATAAACCGAAAGTCTATAAACCGAAAAGACATTCGGTTTATGGAATACATGTAATGCTATTGCTATTCTATAAACCGAAAGTCTATAAACCAAATGTCTTTCGGTTTATAGACTTTCGGTTTATGGAATACATGTAATGTTATTGGCTTTCTATAAACCGAAATAGAGTACCCATTCATAAGAATTTCTTATGAATGGGGACTCTATTTCGGTTTATAGAAAGCCAATAGCATTACATACAATGTAATCGCCGAACCCCGAACTCCAACACGAACATATAGTGGAATGTCCGTGTTCGGGTCCGGGGTCCAAAAACCGTAATGTTCGGTACGAACCCGAACAGTGCGGTTCGGTTTCGCTCAACACTACAGGTGAGCTTAAAGGACCGCTCTACCCTTAAAATGATCACTCTATTATTAATGCATTTTAAAGTTATATAAATATACAAATGTATACATTAGAATTTTAATATTTGTATTCAAAATATATATATTCACTATGCACCTCACCATTTGGGAAGAGAAATATATATAACAGAAGGTGAAGATGCAATCCACACACCAGCCAATAATAGGGTGCAAATACCATTAAATTATTATTTTTAGTGAAAGTGCACCAGAAGAAGATCAGCAACTGTAAAAGGAAATGTTTACTTTTTTTGAGCCTCAACAGTGGTATTAAATTAATGCCATGCATACATATATCACACAGCATCCTGTACCAAGCCAGCATCTAGTCCCGTTTTCCATCAAACCGGTGTTGAAGAGTGAGAGCATTTTTTGCTGGATGCACATTTTTGAATCTTTTTTGTTTTTAGATGTATCATTTAAGTGTTTATTGAAAAAATCAGATACAGAAAAAAGAAAGAGTTAATTGATGATTGGATCAACATTTTATCATTTCATCAGGTTTTACAAAGTTGCTTTTTACATTAGGCAATATTCTCATTATAACTCTATATTATATTTAAATAAATTCATATGTAATATGTTACATATCTCTAAAAATATAATTTTTACATCATTATATTTCTTTATCTATGCATTTGCTTGCAGTTCTGATAGATAGATAGATAGATAGATAGATAGATAGATAGATAGATAGATAGATAGATAGATTTATAGATAGATAGATAGATAGATAGATAGATAGATAGATAGATAGATAGATAGAAAGATAGATGATAGATAGATAGATAGATAGAGAGATAGAGATAGATAGATGATAGAAAGATAGATAGAGAGATAGAAAGATGATAGAAAGATAGATAGAAAGAAAGAAAGATAGATAGATAGATAGATAGATAGATAGATAGATGATAGATAGATTAGATTGATAGATAGATGATAGATAGATAGATAGATAGATAGATAGATTATAGATAGATAGATAGATAGATAGATAGATAGATAGATTCGATTGATAGATAGATGATAGATAGATTGATAGATTATAGATAGATAGATAGATAGATAGATAGATAGATGATAGATAGATAGATAGATAGATAGATAGATAGATAGATAGATAGATAGATATAGATGATAGAAAGATAGATAGATAGATAGATAGATAGATGATAGAAAGATAGATAGATAGATAGATAGATAGATAGATAGATAGATAGATAGATAGATTAAAGAGAGAATTGCAGGGAATTGCGGTAGCAATTTCAAACATAAGGCCCAAGGAGTCGAGTTGGAAAAATTCTCCAATGCAGTTGAATGGGAGAACAACTCAGCTACTTTGGCCTAAAGTTGGAAATTTCTGTCCCAATTCCCTGCAATTATCTATTTATGAGTAGACCCTATAGTCACTGCTTAAATGTTAAAAGCCCTTCTGCCATTATTATCCCAGGGATCAATGCAATTATTAACAAGCTCCTTATTGTAATAAGGCAGACAAGGCCCCTTTAAAGTAATTTTGTGTGTGGGGAGGACACGTACGAGGGTAATTTGTACACACTCCTGGACCTCTGACCTTCCAGCTGCCCAGTCACACTGCAAGCTAGACATAAAGTACAAACAGGATTTAGAACAGCTATAACCTCCCTACACCCCTTCACCCACCCCCAACACACCACCAACACAAGTATTGCGTGACAAAGGGGGAGAAAACATGAGACAGTAAGGGGGGCATCTATTCTGGAGGCTAGCAGTAAAACATGTCTCATACACCTTTTATGTCACTTTTAGTTAATTTAGCTCCTTTCTTTTCAACCATGGACATCTAATCACATTATATCCGCTCCGATCAACAGCACCAATACAGAAATGCAAATAACCACCTACCCCCAGTGCCGGAATAAGTATAGGGTATTAAAGTGACCGCATTATAGAAGCAGCACGTTAGCTGTAGGTCCTTAACATTCCATTCATTATAAACTGCTCTGCACCTGAGATAATCAAACTATAAATAAGGAAGAACAAGAGGTGGGAACCCTGGAGTCTCTTATTATAAAGAATATCCGTACGTATCTTTTAGAATTTTATTTGTTTTTATTTCAATTACTATTTTAAACTTATGATCTTTCTGACACCTGCACCAGCACCTGCACCAGCACCTGCACTTAATAAAGGCCAGAATAGCAATGTGGAAGAACCGCGTTTTAATAGGGAACTCCAACCCAAAATAATAGACAAAGAAATCGCTAAGTATTGAATATAGGTTGCTTCTTATTATTTACTTTTTTTTTTCTTTCTCTATAAACATGTTACATATCCTGATTGTTAACTAAAAAAAAATATCTAAATCTAACCATAGTAGCAGAAGAAAACGCTCTATATATCGTTTTATATGAAATAATGTACATAGTTCAAGCCTGTTTTATATCCCTAAAAAAAATCAATTAAAAAGCAATTAAAAAAATACATAAAATACGAAGCAATATATTTTATACAATATATATTTGTACATATGTGCGGCGGGCAAATATATGCATTCTACATGTAAGTATATAATTATATTTCTGTGCTTGTGTATATATATATATATATATATATATTCAGTTATTTAAATTAAAGTATCATTTATTGCATTTTATTGTGTCTTTATGTATACTTTATTTGATATAAAACGATAAATAAAGTGATTTAGACTATGTCTAGGAGCAGGTTTATTTGTAATCCGATATAACCATTGTATTAATTTCTATCATTTCATAATTAGCTGACAACTGTTACACAGCGAGTAAATATATGGCAAATGTGCTTTATTATATTTTATTAAACCAATTTCGTTTGATAAAAACGTGGAAAATATATGTCCTTTTACCAGGTAATTCCGTTTACACAACACTAACCCACGGACGGAATTTGGAAATTCGCCTCATAAAATAGAAAGGGTTTAGTTTCATTTAGCACAATAAAAAAAATTCACGATCTCGCTTACAAAAGATGAATTAAATTGCTAGACATAAAAAGATGCATTAATGATTATTTGCATAAATAGGAAAACGTGGATCGTTTCTTCTTTTAAAACCCTTTTAACGCACTTGGTAATGGACGGTATTGATTTTAATTTAGGATGTTCCTGTAATTGCAAATGTTCCTTTTAACTATACAGTTTCAAATGCAAATAGCTTAAAAAGTATTGAGTTCTGCACAACAGATTGTAGTTTGCGTCATTGTAACCGCACAGACCTCTTGGCACTCCGGCTGTGGTGGCCTACAGCTCCCAGGACGCTCAGCCAGTCATTCGTGTTACAAGTATTGCCGTGGCTGGCTGAGCAACCATGGGAGCAGGGGCATCCAACAGCTGAAGTGCCAGAGGTTAGCTTTTTACTGGCATCTATTGACAAGATGATTGCTAACAGTACTGTAAAATATGAATGATATTTAATGTACACTGACTACTCACCCCAAATAACTTTTAGTAGGAGACAGTGATAATCAATTCATTGAAATGGGGAACTCAGACAGAAACATAAAAAATCAAAAATCCTTAAAAAATCAAAACGAAAAATGCAAAATAAAGGGATATTTTTTAAATTATTTTAACAGAAATTATTTACTGCATTATTTTTTTTGGTGGGGGGTTGATTTGCAACTGATTTTTGGAATAAACATCATTTTGAGAGTGATTTTTATTTAATCTAGGTTTGGATTTTAATTCCATGGAGATCTACAGTATGTCTATAGGTCTAAAGCTTAAATACAAGCGATATTTACCAGTAATATTTCTAGTACACGGTAAATCGCTTTACTGCTGCACTTTAATGCAAGAGAGTATAATCTGCGAATTACCGTCATGTTATTTCCCAGACTATATAACGCTAGGATTATATTATTTAATACCACATTAACTCATAATTATCATAAAACAAAATATCATTTCTGATCAAGTAAAACACATCAGCTGTAATTTCATATTAATTCACCTTGTTACAATATCTCCCAGCGGCAGATTCGAGTAGAAAATAACAAGGTTGTATAATTAGTTTTTAATGGTGATATGTTGCTGAGAGTTAGAAGCACCCTTTCGCTGCCGGAACAATGTTATCCATCATCTCCAGCCCTAGAGGTGCAATAGTTAATTCCTATTGGGAGAGGTGAGTAACCATTTCCCAAAACAGATTAATAAAGTTACAAGTTGAGATGGGTAATAAGTAGCCTTTGGGCAATTTAAGTATAGCCGAGCCTGATGGGAGTTGTAAGCCGCCGCAGCTGGCTTTCCAGTTCCAGATGGAAAGTTGGAGGGCAGAATGCATACAACACATACCGTATATTTAATTATAATACTAATTATTTAAGTGATGTCTGCTCCCCTTGCTCACGTGTAGCAATTCTCCCCTTGCTCTTGCCCCAGATCCAGCCCTGGCGTGTAAGGTCATTCCCTTGTGACCCCCCAATGCCTCAGATCCCATCATCCTCCCAGGAATGAGCTGCTGGCTCATTGAACACGGCCATGCCTGCTCATATAACCCTGGCACAATAGGTTGTTGTGTTACCGAGTGTCCTTAGATGCCCCCTGTGCCCTGGCACTGTACATGTGACTCTCACAGGGCACTTCTGAAACCTTCAAGTGACAGCCACAAGCTGCTCTCTGGTGCATGTAGGTCACTGATGGATAACCTTTGGCACTGCCAGCTGTTGTGGACCTCAAGTCCTATGATGCTTAGCCAGACTTATGAGTTATGGGTATTCAGTGGTAGCTGGAGTAAGAATGATTTAGAAATAGTGTCCCATTTAAACCAGATACCACTGTTTATACATCGTCAGGGGCTGGAAGGACCAGCAATAAAATTATTATATGCACTTTAATAATGCTACAGTTTACACCGCACAAAACTTCTGTAACTAGTGAATCATGTTACACATTTGTCACTATCACTATATAATGAAGGTGGGATCTCTTAGCTACCCTGCACTTTGCTGCAGAATTGTGGGACTGAGTAAAATGTAATCAGAATGAATATGGTCCCAGTAGAATGGAAGCAAAAAATGAAATGAATTGCATAAGAGATTATTTTATCTCACATTTATCTCACTTTCTCTCTTGCTCTCTCTGTGGGAGCTATTCACTAAAAGTGAGGTGCAGGTGAGTTGAGTTGTCATACACATTTCATCTCTCTGAGTTAACCATGCATTATGCCAAACATGTTCTTCTAGCAGAGAAACTCATTATGTTTGCCCCCTGCATAATGTATAGTTAAGTCAGAGAAATTAACTTTTTGTCTCAACTCAACTCACCTGCACTTCATTTTTAGTGACTAGATCCTTTCGACTCTTTTTCTCTCTGTATATAACAATGGTGATGAACTGATGGCGCATATGCCCCAGTGAGCACGTAGAGAGTCTCACTGTGGCACAAGCGCCACTGTGGATGAGAGAGTGGACAAATCAATGTCTGTGCGCTACCCAGGCACACAAATATCCTCTCAGGCTTAATCTTGTGCTCCATGTGCACTGGCGGTCACATGACCACCTTCCACTCAGACTGCAGAGACTGGTGGGGAAAACAAGAGGCAACCCAGGCGTACATGGCATTCAGCTGCTCCAACTAGATACCAGTCCACGGCATGGGTAAGAACTATGGATAAAATCTTGGTGCTGAGCAAGTGCTGGGCATGCAATCTGAGAGCTCTTACAAAAGCTTTGGGTGCAATCTGGATGCTGTGCAAGAACTGTGGGTGCAATCTGGGTGTTGGGCAAGTCCTGTCTGTGAAATCTGGGTACTCTGGTAAGGGCTTTGGGTGCAATCTGGGTGGTTGGAAAGTCCTGTGTCTGCAATCTAGGTGTCAGGGCAAGTCATGTGGTTACAATCTAGGTTATGTGGCAGATCCTGTCAGTGCATTCATGCAATCTGAGTGCTGGGGTAAATCCTGTGTGTACAATCTGGGTACTGGGGAAAATCCTGCTTGTGCAATTTGGGCACTGGGCAAAAGCTGTGTGTGCAATCTGGGTACTGGGCCAAATCCTGCGTGTGCAATGTGGGTGCTGGGGCAAATTCTATGTGTACAATCTGGGTGTTCTGGCAAGAGCTTTGGGTGCAATCTGGGTGCTGGGCAACTCCTGTGTACAATGCAAGCACATACACGCAAAAAAGCAATGTGTGCACACTGGTCTATATAGTCCTGATATTTATGTTTGTATTAACTATTATCATCATCATCACTATTGCTGCATTTATTGTTTATTTATTAATTAAAGTGATGTACACCTTGAATTTATAAACTGTTTTTTTACATGTTATAATACATCATGTTTCTTACTTCTCCATTTAAGTTTCTTAAAGGACTTTAGTTATTTATTTATTTATTTGGGGGGGGGGGGGTGCTTTTAATGCTGCCCAGAAAGATATTTTTTCTGACTTGTGTGCTCCCCTTTATAACCTAGTCACTCTTTGGGGGTGAATGACGTTTAGCATTTCCTATGTGCAATAGTTGCAATATGTATAAGCATAGGAATAAAGAAAACATTGATCAAACCAATCCAATGGCTGCACTTTTCTTCCAAACATTCAAATCAAAGCGGACACATGCTTTGAACATGTCTGAGTGTTAAAAGGCTTTGAGGTTTAATGTTTATATGTTAAGGCAGTGTTTTCTAAACTTTTAAATATAAATAACTCAGCCATCAGATTTTTCCAATTAAGCACCCCTAATATCAGCATTCTTCTAAGAACGTACCCCCAATACCATCCTTTTCATGTAAGTTCCCTTGGTACCATCTTTCCCCAGCCAACTGACCTTATGTCAACTTGTTCCCCTTCACCAGACCTTACACAATCCCTGGAAAACCTACTACTTCAGGGAAGGGTGTGCTAACTGATTAACTCCCTCTTTTTTCTTTACTGTCTACTGTCTTACTTTATTAATTACCTTCCACTGAAGACCTACCTATTATGTGATTACTTTTCCATGTAGATCTACTAGTGGATTACTTAAATGGGGTTTGAAAGCTGGATACTGTTTGTCAAAAACTCTAACTACCATTTTGATATTCGTAATCAAGTGAGGAGCAGTCAGGGGGCCTATTACTCTGTGGTCCCTAGTGGCAGGTGAAGGTCCTGCAGGGTAGTGGATGCATTTAAAACACTACCCTCTAAGCCACTGGTATTAACTCAGCAGTACTAGGTGAATACAGCGATGGTCAGAGAGTCTCCTGTACTGGCAGAGTAGTGGATGCATTTAATAGCATTCCAGCAGAAGTGGTTAATACAGTGATAGAGTTGAGAAGGACAAAAGTCTATCCTAGATATAAGATACGGCCAATGACTAGTGAAAGTATTCAGAGTTTTTCAGGCAGATATTGGGTAGACTAAATGGGCTGAATGGTTCTTATCTGCCAACTCAATCTATGTTTCAATGTTCTTACCACCCCAACTTATTACACTAACTATAGTATTATTAAGCAATTAGATCATAAAGCATTTGGTACCTAACCCATTTACCATTTGCTCTAGTATTTGTATTTTTTTTTTATATTCTTCACTATTTATATGATGTGTTTTCCCCAAAGTGCCATGGTACTTTTATAAATGAAATAATGTTCTTTTTAATATTTGAGCAATTCTGAAAAAATAAGAACTCACAGCCTATGCTACAGGTGGACAATAATGAAACAAAAATGCCAGGATTTGGTGGGTGACAAGTCACTTCTTAGTGAACAAGTCCTATCATATTGTTTCTTGAAGCATGTGCCTGCTTAATTCCTTGAATCGTGTGCAATAAAATGACTTGAAAATATATAAAATTAGACACTGAAGAAAACAAATCTGCAAGAATTCATGAAACAAAAGAGAAAAATTGTCAAAAGGAAAAGTCACTCAAAAACAAATGCTAGTGCTTTAGCTTTTATGTTTCTTTTAGTCACCTGACAAATAAAAGAAAGATAAACTAGTGAGATTACAGGACTACTGGAGCAAAAACATAAGCAATGTTAAAATGAAAGATTGTATCGAGTGTGGAAATTTTAAATAGAAATGTTTTAATGAAAGAATATAAATAATGTACCTTATTGAGCCCTCTTTGCGCTGGATAGCTCTAATAGGGAGCGGACATGTTGTTCACGTGATGAAGGAAGATCTAACCCAAGATTCTAAACAACATGTCCGCCCCCTGGTAGAGGTAAACAGAGCAGAGAGGTACATTAAGATACATTATTTATATTCTTTCATTAAAGCATTTCTATGCTATCTATCTACACATAATTCAATCTTTCAAATAAACATTAGTTAATGTTTTACTACAGTTGTCCTTTAAGACTTTTGTTCTGTTAATATTGTATTTAAATCTTGGCAATGGCTTAGAATATTTTAATAACACATTGGCAATTACATTTCCTGTCTCTTATGAAATTATTCATAAATCAGTGATGAAAGAGAAGAGGTAACCAATCTAGGCAATAGCAATAAGCATTTTCTGCTAAAGTTATTGTTTTGTACAATGAACATTTTATTATTGGTAAATGATTTTTCAATATCTTGTCTTGCATCGTTACACTGGTGTTTATGAGACTTGCTCTGTCTGCTATGGAATAATTACTTTAAAGAGACACAACCACTTACATAAGATGTAACTAGATAACCTGGTCATTTAAAACAAACACATATATAAATCATATGCCACTGGGTTTTGTTTATATGATTGAATTAATTGCATATAAAAGGAAAAATAAAATTAGGTGTTTTTGTCCTGGCTCCATTTTGTGAATATTTCCCATGATGCAACATCGTCCAAAATCTTCCAGTCAGTCACAGTTTACAATTGTTGCCAAAGCCTGCATGATGATGTCATAATATACACCTCTGCTCTCTAACTGGCTCCTGTGTATCAAAGAGGGCAGGACTAGGTGGTTGTGTACAACTTTTTTTTACTGCCTTTCAACACAAAGAGAGGAGATTGATCTGATCAAACAGGATCATAACTCCGCCCCTTGTGATGTAATAGTTACATTATCCTCCCATTCAATGCAAGTCTATGATCAGAATTCTGACTTATAGACTACATTCTGTGTCCCCAGCCCCAAAGTGATAAATATGTGCTTTAAAGTCACTGGGGGTGGCACCCAAAAACACTATATTTCACAAAGTGGCAGTACCCAGTCACACTTGTTCAGTTACATATTTTATTAAATACAGCCACATAACAAAAACAAAAGACATATCTGAAATCAACAATACAAAATAAAAAAAATAAACAGGGACTTGTGTCCCATTAAACCTGTGGATCCAGAAATGAGCAAAGCCAAAGGGCACCATTTAGCATCAGGGAGTGAGCATATAGGTTTGTATGATCATAAGCCAAGTACCTGTAGCAGAAAGGGTCCAGTCTTCCTATGCAGGCATCACAAGATCCATATCTCAGGTGGAGTAGGCAGGATACTGCAGGATGACAGAGCTAGTTCACACCCAAGGAAGGGTAACACCGAGCCACAGATAGGCACACAAACAGAACCTGGTATGAACATGAACCAAAAAAAAAGGTTTAAGGGACCAGACCTGGCAGAGTTGGTATATTTGAAGGAACTTAGTCACATCTGATGGCAGGAAGATGTTAGCTTGCCACCAAGTCATGGTACTGAATACATGTGCAAGTCCTAACACTGCCTAAAGAAAAACACATTTTCTAAAACCAAAACAAAAGTAAATACAAGACAAGCTGGTAAGTTTCATCTCATAAGTGTTCTCCAGGAGTCCTCTTCTGCACCATTTATTCATGCATGTAGTGTTTGTTAAGTGTTAGTTATATGATAAATGTTTGGTATTCAACAAACTTTGTGTATTTTGTTATATATTTTGTGTATTTTGTTATATATTTTGTGTATTTTGTTATATATTTTAGTAGTGTCACTTCATATTTGTATTAAAGTTAGATGTAGACCGGGGCTACAGATTTATAGGTTGATCTAAATGCTTGTTTGCACTGCTTATTCAGAATTCAATCTCACTCTAGTCTAGGAATGGTTTTGGAATGATTTTTAGCTGCTTCTGCCATTGGATTCTCATAATCACTGGGGCCTTTAGCATCCACCACACAATGTTTACACAATGTTTACACAATGTTTACACACTGTTTACACAATGTTTACACAATGTTTACACACTGTTTACACAATGTTTACACAAAGGAGCTGGTAGTGTGCCTGTCATGCTGTACATTGCATGGCGTGTGTGCCATTCGGCATTGTGAAATCTATGCAAATGGGAGTATCACACTTGTGTTGTTGTGTCTGTTGTTTTTAATTTCAGCCCAGTTTATCTTTTTCCTCAATTCTAAGACTTTCCAGTTTTGACACCTCTGAAAAAAAAGACATCTTCGAATCGAGTAAATACAGTAAATCTGGTTCTAGCACCAAAGGAAAATTAATTCTGGACCATTGGTTATTTTGTTTTGTAACCAGTGTAACCAGTGTCAAGATGTCCGCTAAGAGACTAAGAAAAAAAGGCAGAAAAAAATCTTTCTCTGCCATCCTCAATCAAACAAAGCTGTTTAGGCCCATTTGAAAGGGATGGCATTTTGACAAACAGATTCTACTCATTTGCAACATATGTTTTAATTTAAGCCTGTTATTAAAAATGTGCATGTCCTCTTATATAAAATAAACTCACAGAGAAATCCTAAATGTCAGAGTGTATTTCAAATGACAGAACTGTTGATTTACACAGTGTTTGCGTACGTCAATTACAATGTGACATCAAAAGTATTAAATGTTAGTACTGAGCATGTAACATTCGTAGTCAGTCTGTCCCAGATCAAAGCCTCCATTCCCCTGATGGTTTATATTCCAATCAGGTGTTTCATATTCTTTACACCCCTTCCATCACCTCTGTGTACAGTGTTCATAAGATGGCCATTCCTTTATGAAAAGGCCAACATTGCCTGGTTCCGCTGAATATTGCAGTTAATGATTTTTTGTGCACATCTTTCAAGATGGTTTAACATGTCAGGGATTCTGTTAAATCCATAGGAAATTCTGTTTGCGTTTTACAAGTGCTTAACCCCTTCGTGACGTTAGGACGTACTATGCCGTCCTGACTTTAAGTGCCTTAAAGTCGTTAGGACGGCATAGTACGTCCTGTACTAAACAGCTCATCGCGGCTCACCGCGATGAGCTGTTTTCGGATCCCGCTGCAGGCACTTACAGCGGGATCCCACCTGTCAGATGAGGCCACTTAGAGTGGCCTCAATCTGACAGGGAAAATGTAGCCGGTGGTCAAAGCGAGCACCGGCTACATTTTGCTAAATCGCGCTGTGCCCGAACTTCCGGGTTCGGGCACGCCTCCGTGACGTCACACGTGACGTCCGGAGGTCTTGCGATTTTTGGCCAGGGACCCACAGGGTCTATTAAGACTCTGATCGGGTCTCTGCCAGAGTGTTCCTGGCTACCGATCACCTTTTGATCGGGGCCAGGAACAAATCGTGACGTTCTGGTGCTTGCGTCGTTTGGGACTCAAGCACCATGCGTCACGAAGGGGTTAAAGGGACAGTATCAGCCAAACATTGCTTTACTAAGAATGTAGAGCATAAAAAATGCAAACCGCCAAGCAAAGGCCTAAATTAGGAGAAAAATATGTTTTAAATGTGTCTGTGGCAGTCTCCTGCTTATGACATCACCCGTGGCACGGTATGCAAATGACACATTTCCCGTTGAAAAGCAATTCATTTGCATACCTTGCAAAATATAAAAAAATGACGTTAAGATAATATGATGTATAGTTGCACACTGAATGTATCTATGCAGTTGCAGACATATTCATTTTATCGTTACGGTTATCATTTTTGGATAGTTATTCAGGAACTTAGAAACAAACTGAGATTTAGTGATCAATCCTAGATTGGAGACATGCTAAATAAACCAATTTGCTGCGCTGTGAAGTCCATGGCGTCTACTCAGTAAAGAGAGAATTGCAGGGAATTGAGACGGGAATTTCAAACTTCGGGCCATAGTAGCCGAGTTGGAAAAATTGTCCAAGGCAGCTGAATGGGAGAATTTTTCCAACTCAACTACTTTGACCTCAAGCTTGAAATTCCCATCTCAGTTCCCTGGAATTGACTCTTAATTGAGTGATCTCATTATAGTTTTCACTGTGCCGCACTGTACATCTTCTTACCCCAGTGACACAGACACAGGCTATGACAGCAAAACACAACCAGTTGCCCCATGTTGCCTGTTTACTTTCAATGGCACAAGTCAAAACACATGGAGATCTGTCCCGTTGGGTGATCACTGAGTGTTAAGTAGAACAAAGTGTGCACTCCACTCGCCAAGTAGTGAACGAATAAAGTGCTTTAATGCTTTCAAAAAATCCAAACAAACAGGGTAAGGTACAATCCACGGATGATGAAGTGAAAAGGGAAGGCCACCTAACGCGTTTCGCGTGTCACCACGCTTAGTCATAGGTGGAGCCTGTGTTGCTTTTGTTTCTTATCAGTGAGTGCACCAGCATTAGTAACTGTTTACAGGTCATTATTATTCCAAACAGAAAACCTCCATTTCAGTTTGAGCCCACAGACCAAAATGCATTGAGGGTTATATTATGCTGTTAGTCCCAGGGTACAGTTCTGGCTTGTACTGGTGTACTTAACCTATGCATTAAAAACAAGCATGACAAGTGTCAGGCTATCTCTGCTAAATCCATCTGGAATCAAAGCTCCTGCAAATTATAATTTTCTTTTAAAAATTAAGGTGTAATTCCAGTAATATATTACACCCCAGCAACATTTTACACATAACTTCCCTTGTCATTATAATCTCTCAATACTGGCAGTTTAGACCAGCACCACCTCAATGAAGGTAAGATCTAGTTAATAAAATAGGATACCCAGGCACATTTGATGAGGGAATGATTGACCAAAATAAGTCCATTTTTATATAGCAGCAGTGAAGTCACTTATATATCTAGGCAGAAGCCATAGGTCTTTTAACTACTGTATTTCATGGAAATAAATTCTTTGAAGCCTAAAGAAGTATATACCGGTATCCTTTAAAAAATTAACGCATGGATACCTTTTAGTACCTAACTTATGGGGTCATGTACTGAACAAGCGCAGTGGGGGAAAAAAGTAGGTAAAACATGAGTAAGGAGCAATTTGCGACTATTTGTAACATTTTGCGCTTGTTTTCCCCGATATGCGCCTCTTCCGTTTATTTTTATTTAGCATGCATTTTTGCGGTTGCGCTAATAAATTTGGATTAGATTTGCGCATGCTAAAGAGTTTTGTGAATACTTTGTGAAAAATAATTCTTATTTGCGTGTGAAAATTACACCAGCTTTTAGCGACCGCTATCAAAAGAGGTAGAAAAAATATTCGCAAAATTGCCTGTATTTATTCGCAATTATGCCCGTTTTTATTCGCAATTTGCACGAATGTACTATTTGAGTGTTAAATGTGTAGCACATTGCAATAGGAGCAAAGCGCCAAAATAGTTTTGCACATAAAATATATTTGCGTTTTTTTAGTACACGCCCCTTGTTCTAAAAGTGTTTTTTTTTTTTTTTTTTAATTTGCATTCAGACATTTGCACTTGTCTGCTTTCTATTCCTCTGGCCTGCACACTCTGCAACACTCCATACAATACGGTGTAATTAACTTTGTTAACTAATAATACTGACAACCTTAACACAACGGAATTTATTTTACGATTCTGATATCTACAGAGGGATGGGGAGTATGGCAAAATGATGTAATCATGGAAGTATGTTAATGTCTTTAGCAGGCTACTACGAAAGCAATGCTATTAATAAGATGCCTCACCTCACAGAAACAGAGAAGGAAGTGCTGAATTTACACATGAAACAATATAAACATAAAGAAAATCATAGTGTAACAGACCGTCTACCGGACGTAGTAGACCCTCTGTCCGTTGTGTGAAATCACCTCCTTAGCCCCCGATTACAGCTCAGCATTCACCCAGCAAGTCTCTCCTGGACCCTTGCTCTTTGTACCCAAATAGACAGGACATCTAGCAGTTAGGTACAGCAAGAATTTATTTGTGTAACAACACAGATTTATAAAAAGACATAAACATGACATCACAGACATTAGTATACAATGGGGGGGATGGAACTAAACATAGTTCTCCAACTAACTGGGACTAGGAATACATTAGACTTTCAGACTGCAAACCAAATTACCATACAGTGAGTAGACACACAGTAAGAAACATAATGTACACAACATAATCAGTTTACCAGTTAATCCAGTTAATACAGAACAATGGATGTTGGAGTAAACTATCAATTATTGTCACTGACACATTATAACCCTCCAGAGTGGTCTACTCACAGAAATAAACATTACACATAAACCAATACACTAACAGAATATAACTAACTAACAATATTAACGTATAGAGTTATGGCACATAAGCCAGGGCCCATAATCTACAGGGAGGTGTTTGGCTCTCAGGCCAAGAACCCCAGTCAGGCAGGCTGTCTGAATTCACTTTGTGACACATAGTGTAATAAGTACAGTACAGATGGTGTTTTAATAATATATAATATCATTCACAAACCCAGGTGAGTGTCAAGCATCAAAATAAACATGGTCTAGGATATCTGGAGAAAGTGTCAGTAGTGTCACAGTTATAATAAAAAACTGCCTCCTTTATTGGAGCAACTTGCAAAAATAAGAGCCCACAAATTGGGCTAAAACAGCCCAAAAACGGTGTATAGAATAGTCCTCTGTAGCATGTAGACCAGACCTGGGCATCTTACGGCCCACGGGCCACATCCGGCCCTTCGTGCGTCCCTGTCCGGCCCGCGTGAGGCAGGGCCGATCCTGGGCGGGTGCACAGGGTGCACTGCGCCCAGGCGCAAGGGAGGAGAGGAGCTGTAGCAGGGAGCTCTCTCCCTGCCATCCTCCTCATTGTTAATCCAAGCACAGCGCGACAGGTGTAAGGCTGTGATTGGCTGCTTCAGGGAGGAGGACGTTCTCTAGGGTATCTGCCAAACACACCATAGAGAACGTCCTCCTCCCTGCAGCCAATCACAGAACGCGACGGGGGCGGAGCTTTCCCCCGTTGTGCTGTGCTTGGATTAACAAGGAGGATTAGGTAATAACAGTTTGGGGGGGAGGGGGGGGGGTTAAAATAAGAAAAGAAAGGAAGTGTCTGTGGAAGTGTGTGTGAATGTGTATAAGTGTGTATGTGTGTGTCAATGTGTATAACTATGTGTGTGTTACTGTCTGTGTAAGTGTATGTACATGAGTGTCTGTGCAAGTGTATCCTGTGTGTAAAGGTGGCTGTGTGTGTATTTATGTATGTGTGACAGTGTGTATAAGGGTGTCTGTGTAAATGTATGTCTGTGAGGGTGACTAATTGTGTAACTGTGTTTGTGTGACTGTGTGTATTTATGTATGACTGTTTGTATTTATGTATGTGTGTATAAAGGTGTCTGTGTAAATGTATGTCTGTGAGGGTGACTAAGTGTGTAATTGTGTTTGTGTGACTGTGTGTATTTATGTATGACTGTGTGTATTTATGTATGTGTGACAGTGTGTATTAGGGTGTTTGTGTAAATATATGTCTGTGAGGGTGACTAAGTGTGTAACTGTGTTTGTGTGACTGTGTGTGTTTATGTATGACTGTGTGTACAAGAGACCAGCATGGGGAACAGAAAGATAGAGATGGAAAAAGATATAAGGGATGAGGGGAGAGACAGACATGGGGTATGAGTGGCGAGAGAGAGACAGACATGGGGTATGAGTGGCGAGAGAGACAGACACGGGATATGAGTGGCGAGAGAGAGACAGACATGGGGTATGAGAGGCGAGAGAGAGACAGACATGGGGTATGAGGGGCGAGAGAGAGACAGACATGGGGTATGAGTGGCGAGAGAGAGACAGACATGGGGTATGAGTGGCGAGAGAGACACAGACATGGGGTATGAGTGGCGAGGGAGAGACAGACATGGGGTATGAGTGGCGAGAGAGAGACAGACATGGAGCATGAATGGAAATAGAGAGAGACATGGAGCATGAGTGGAGAGAGACATGGAGCATGAGTGGAGAGAGAGACAGACATGAGGGAATGGGGAGAAAGAGAGACAGACATGAGGGTACGGGGAGAGACAGACATGAGGGTACGGGGAGAGACAGACAGACATGAGGGTATGGGGAGAGACAGACAGACATGAGGGTATGGGGAGAGAGAGAGACAGACATGGGGGTATGAGTGGTTCAATGATTGTTTTTGTTTTCTTATTTCAATTTCACATAGCCTAATATAAATATTTAAGGATTAAGAGTTTAAATAAAACCATCAAAAGCAATCTGCTTTTGTATAAAGTTAAGTTAGGTTAAATGAAATTATCATTATTATTTATCTTACGGTATATCAAAAATATTATTGAGCAAAATTTAATTGAAATATTGTCGATGTGGCCCTCCAGCAGTGCTCGGGTTGCTCATGCCGCCCCCGGTAAAAATTAATTGCCCACCCCTGAGTAGACAGTAGAAGCCTCCTCTACGCGTTTCACCGAGCGCATTTCCCGACTTCCTCAGGAGAAATGGCTCTCATCACCTCACAGAACCTCACAGAACCTCACAGAACCTCACAGAACCTCACAGAAGGCATGTATATATTTTCCCGCCTAATACGGTCTATATTGTGGATTTGTTTCTGAATTGGATTGGTGTGTAATTGTATGTGGCATAATGTATTTATAGAGTTTACAATATTCTAATAATAAAAAATAAACCTGAATCTGCATTGTCAGTATTTTACCTGTCCATATACTATACGGTAATACTCCCACTTATTCTGGTAAATAATAGTGTCTTATTAGCAGCTGTTTCTGGTGAAAGTTAATTGGAATCTTATTTTTCATATTCCTCATATACAATTGCAAAAAAATGCATTACCTCAGCAATGCTCTCAACCATTCAAAACTTGTGAAAACATTAATGTCAGAAAAAATGTACATCGGCATTGTCTGAAGGGAATATTAAATGCTTCATATACATGCTGAGACATGCTACCATATCAAACGTCATGTTTGGACACAATCCTTAAAAGCAGATTCTGTTCTCCCTTCAATTTGTACCTTCTCAGTCACTTATTATTCATGTTTTCTCCATTCTACCTCTTTTAACCCCAATACGCCTAATGGTGCTTTTTATTTAAGGGCAAAAGCTGTAAAAAAAAAAGAGGCCATATTGAAACGTCGCTAGTGACATAGACGAGGTGTTCCGGAACCCAGACATTCAGTCATGGCCTGATTTAAGAAACTGCAACTGATGCTCACTTTGAAGGCCTTGTCTGACCCATAAGATCCCACTGCAGTTCTCCAGATCAGGATCTGCAGCACCGCTCATAACGGCAGGGTTGCAAGGAATAAAGAGGACATTCTATGCCATTCTAAGGGCATTTGAGCCCTGTATTCTAGGATGCTATAGGATCTCTATATGTGGAAAGGCTTAAAGGACAATGGCTGACAAAAATGAAAGGGGCACTAAAAAGATTTTTTGACTTGTGCTTCACCTGACCATTACACCAACAGGGACTATTATGACACTGAATTCTAAATACAAAGACATTAATAGGTAGTTGGTTTTCCCTTTGCAGCTACAACAGCTCCCACTCTTCTGGGAAGGCTCCCACAGGATTTTGGAGTGTTTCTGTGGGAATTTTTGCCCATTCACCCAGTAGATCATTTGTGAGGTCAGGCACTGATGTTGGATGAGAAGGTCTGACTCGCAATCTCCATTCCAGTTAATCCGAAAGCTGTTCGATGGGGTTTGAGGTCAGGGCTCTGTGTGGGCCAATCAAGTTCTTCCACACCAAACTCATCCAACCATGTCTTTATGGACCTTGCTTTGTGCATGGGGGAACAGTCATGCTGGAATAGAAAAGGGCCTTACCCAAACTGTTCCCACAAAGGTGAAAGCATAGCATTGTCCAAAATGTCTTGAGATGCTGAAGCATTAAGATTTCCTTCCACTGGAAGAAAGGGGCCTAGCCCACAACGCGTAATAACAGCCCCGGATCATCATCCCTCCTCCAACAAGCTTTATAGCTGGCACAATGTAGTCAGGCAGGTAACGCATCCGCCAAACCCAGACTCACCCAACATGTTATTGCCTATTGTCTGTGATTTATCCTGTCCTCCTATCTTGTTATTTTATTGTTTAAGGACTTCCATTAGAGCATTTTGCATTCTACTTGACTCCCCGTCTGGACTTGCTGGTGTCGGCTGCCGCTATTTCTGATCTTTACATGGCAGGTTTGCTGTGGAGAAGCGAAACTAACTTTCTCCAAGGAAGCAAGGGTTAAAACAAAATCTAGTTTCCCCTTTGAGTTAGGTTTAATTGGAAGATTGCATCAGTGTGGGCATTTAAAATAGAAATCCTTTAATAAAAGAACACAAATAAAGTATGCAGTTATCAATCTTGGGAATTTCCTTCAACTGTCCCAAGATGTCAGCCATCTGTTAGAACTATACAGAGCAAAGGTAGAGCACTCTGTATTCTTTAATTAAATCATATATACCGTAATTTAAAATGTCTGCATTTCATACAATCTTTCAATTAAAATCAACTTTATTGTTTGTTTACAGTTGTCTTTTTAAAATGTGTATTACTGACAATCAGGAAACAAGTAGGCAGGGCCGATCCTGGGTGGGAGCACGGGGTGCACCAGGCGCTGTATAGATGAAAAATATGGGGGCACCTAGAATGGCGCTGGCATGTAGAGCAGGCGCTGCTATCAATATAATTGACAGCAGCGTGCACTTGCTCATGCCAGGCAGTGGGCGCCTCGTTTCCAATTCATGAGCCTCTTTGTTGAGAAAGAGAAGGACATGCTGCCACACACGGAGGCTGTGTTTGGCTGCGGTAACTGCACCTCCGTGGACTGAGCTCAGCGCAATGAGTACTTGCTCCACCCCCTCACGCTCTGATACTGTCAGAGCGCCCAGATGTCAGCTGACATCGCGTCGGTGGTTATAAGAAGCTGAATAAATCGGAATCCCACAAAGTCTGAGCCATCCCCCTCCCTGTAACTGAAAGGTAAATGAGCAAAGAGGGTGACAAACATTATAACTACATTTTTTTTTCTTATGCACTTGCATGGAATCAGCACCATCATGAAGAATCAAAATTCCAGCTCTTACACAATGGGAAGATGATCTGGGGAAAATCAATTCCACTTCAGCAGTGGTTGAAAGCTTGGCAAGATATCAGAAAAGTAGTTCATTGCATTAACATCGAAGAGCAATAATATAAACTCACACACGGGTGGTACCTGGTGACCATGGGTCTGGCAAAGTTAGACTTCAGCGAATTATGCTGGCGGTGTCAAAGGGCAGTAAGCTCTAAGTACCACGTTTGGTGGGAGTGCGAGGAATTGTCGGAGATTAAGGAAAAGGCTTCTGAACTATATAGGGAGATGAGTGGTAGTGGGGAGGTTCTAGCTTCACAGACCTTCCTGTTCCATTTAGAAATTCCAGATAGCGATAAACATCGAAAATCCCTATGTATTAATATTTTCTCAGCTTTTAAAATATGGATGTGCAGATACTGGAGGAAAATGGATGCCCCGCCTTGGTCAGAGATCAAAAGTCAGATTGATTTTCAGGCCAGGGCGGAGAGATACTTCTAATAAGCTCCCTGATTGGGACAAATATGACAGCATTTGATCAAGATGGTTATCAATTTCCCCAGAGGGAAAGATGTAGTCATGGTCTATCAGGGAGGTTTTCCATGTGAGTTTGTTGCGAACTATGGACGAGCTAATCACAATGGAATCGGGTCTAGGTTGGGAATTTCTCAAAGGTTCATGGAGTATGGTTAGAGGTGTATTAGAAAACCTTAAGATACATATCAATTGGGAGGGATTTATTTTACACTTGTGGTGGGTCCGTATGAGTCTAGAAAAAGACTATTTAACAATACATACTTTGGTGGCAGCAAAGATGTTGTTGGCTAGAGTATGGCACCAAACAGAGATACCCACTTGGCTACATCTGAGAGCCCAGATTGAACAGCAGTTAAAGATGGAGCTAGACATTCCAAGGGGGGGGGGGGGGGGGGAAATCACTGAATCCAGATAAAGCATGGGAAACCTGGACTAAAGTGTTTGGCTCCATGAACTAGCTAATACCCCCACAAGATTCCTCTTAAAACCATGAACTAGAGAGAATAGACCCCTATTTCAAGGGAGTGGTTCAAACTCAGTAACAAGGATACCCCCGATGGACGTAAAAGTTTTCACATAGCCTAGACAAATATAAATGACCCCTTGAGACCTTGCTGTGTAAATCTTTGTGTTTTTAAATGTATGTTTATTTCTATGCCTTATAGTAAGTTTATTTAGTTTGTGAGCCTGCTCTAACACTTATTAATGGGTCATGGTCTGCTTATAAATTAAAGAGTTCAGAGCATTGTCTGTGTTGTTGTGATATTTTTCTGTGAAAACGAAATAAAACGTCATAATAAAAAATAAAAAAAAACATACTTTACAAAAGAGAAACAAAAAGTAAAAAAAATCAGTGCGACACTAATTTATAATGATGTCCAATGGCGCAAATCAATACTTTTGACTCGTGATCCCGTTGAACTGTTATTATTGCGGCATGCGGTGTTTACAGGTAAGTGCTGACATAGTTTTCAGTGGGTTACAATAACCTGACATACCCCAAAACATAAGAGTTTTTCATTTCGAACAGAAATTTCAGACCTAGAATAAACAGAACGAGTCCAGCCAATGTCTCAGATTACAAACTGTCAGCACTCGGGATCATGGTGCTCACAGCGGGTTAAAGGTTTTCTCAGACTCGAAACTTGACCAACTCAGACCAAGACGTCTTCAGATTACTAATTGTCGCCATAGGAATTCAGTTCAGTTTAGGTTATTGCACAACTTCAAGCTCGTATGTACTCTGATCTGGAAGAATGTCAAAATCAAGCTTCCAATGTAAAAGGTAGACACATGTGGTTGGTGATGGATGTGTTAAAGGCCACGTGCCACTTCACACTCCTGTGGCAGTAAATCGTATATCGTACATGAATATCGTTTTATCGTATCTACACAGTAATTGTCACCTGAGTGAGATGATCGTTGCATTTAATAGCTTAATTTTACGGATGCTGCAAAATATAGTGAAGGCCAAATGGTAACAATGTAAGAAGTTTTAATGTAGTCTCAGCCATAGCCTATATTGTATGTCATCCATGCAGAAGCCAATACTTTTCCATAGGTAAAGATCAGTTTAACATGAACTTTATTTTAAGGGCCCTAATGGAGCAATGCTCCAATAGGGCTATAATTTTTATATATTTTCTACTTCAGCACATCTGCTACTTCAGCACATCTGCTACTTCAGTACATCTGCTACTTCATAAGGAGCCTGGCCAAAATAGAGGTCCCAGTCACTGGGTCCGATTCAATGATGCAAAATATCAATTATTACTGTTTTTTAACTCAGATTTTTCTATTGCAGTCCATGGGATTCTGTGACATGAGATAAATTAACTCAGCTTATTGAATAGACCCCACTGACTGATAAACCCTGATAGCATCCTGTAGCCGAGCAGTTCACACTAATACTAGCCTGGTCAACTTTCTGTTTATTACTCACAAGGGAATGAGTGGTTAATTTGGATTTAAACATACCACAAGTCACAATGATACAATGGTACACAGAGCACTCTACAGACCAGCCTGTTCTTTCCCCAAGAAACCTCTGTTCGGCTTAGGAATGTGCCACCCACCCCCTTGTACAGGATCAGGAATTCTTAGATACATGTTTTAAGGCTATGTATGTATGTAAAATGTATGGGGATTGCTTGATTTGTCTATTTCTACCGAAAATAGGTGAGAAGATTTAAAAGCTATAGGTATAGAGATTTGGGAGGGGCTACTCACTTCAAGTGAACAGACAAGTGAACGAGACATAAATAGATGAGTTGGGAACATTCTCCAACCTTCCTTTATAACTCAGCAAAAAAAAAAAAAAAAGCCTGCTTTTTGCAATTCAGTTTTAGGGAAGAGAATCCAAAGGAAAAGAAAATAAGACCTGATGCTTTAAGATCAAAAGGTGCATTGTGATTGGCTCCTCAGTGTCGAGCCAGACAGAATGCAAATGAAATTCAAACAAGTAAACTGCTACACAGTATTCAGCCTCCATAGAATAATACAAATATTCAGGTCCATTATTCCTACATATTTATCTCTTTATTTATTCCTTTTTAGTTTTGCTAAAGCTGCTCTTTAATATAAAGACATTTACGATGAAGCATTAGTGTGTCTGTAAAGGATCCCTTCTATGTGGGGAAAATGGCAAATAAATGTATTTGTTCCAGTTGTGTTTGTTAAGTTTTCGCAATAGTTACTTGGAAACTAACCTATTGCAGGTTTTTTTCCTGAGGATTGGTCTACCCACCATGGCATCTGATGCTCTGTGTAAAGATGTGCTATATCACTTGTAACGGACCATCTACCGGACGTAGTAGACCCTCTGTCCGTTGTGTGAAATCACCTCCTTAGCCCCCGATTACAGCTCAGCATTCACCCAGCAAGTCTTTCCTGGACCCTTGTTCTTTTTACCCAAAAAGACAGGACATCTAGCAGTTAGGTACAGCAAGAATGAACAACTCCTTTATTTGTGTAACAGCACAGACTTATATACACATAAACATGACATCACAGACATTAGTATACAATGGGGGGGATGGAACTAAACATAGTTCTCCAACTAACTGGGGCTAGGAACACATTAGACTGCAAACCAAATAGGAATTACCATACAGTGAGTAGACACACAGTAAGAAACATAATGTACACAACATAATCAGTTTACCAGTTAATCCAGTTAATACAGAACAATGGATTTTGGATTAAACTATCAATTCTAGTCACTGACACATTATAACCCTTCAGAGTGGCCTACTCACAGAATTAAACGTTACACATAAACCAATATACTCACAGAATATAACTAACTAACAATATTAACATATATTGCTATGGTACATAAGTCAGGGCCCATAATGTACAGGGAGGTGTTTGGACCTCAGGCCCCTCCAAGAACCCCAGTCAGGCAGGCTGTCAGGATCCACTTTGTGATATCACTGATATAATATCAGGTTCTCCATTTAAGAGAATTCCAAGCTGTCCAGTAGAAATGTATTGGGAATGTATACTTCAACTATTCTCCCCCTCCTTGCCAATCCCAGATGTCAAAATGAAAGATAATGGGAAATCAGCTTCTGAATGAAGATGGTTTGTATACATGCTTAGTGCAAGAAGCCTTGTCATCTGAATTGGTCCTCTTGCTCTGCCAAGTACAGGGAATTCTGTACAGGGATCCTTCAGGATTTACTGCACTCATTTGCATGCACAAAAACTGTACAAAATGCAAGTTTGACACTACCAGATGCATCAAAAATGATTTGCTGCCTGGTGTATCTCTATAAATAGCTAGAACCTCAACTGGTAAATAATCCATATCTACATGGCATTTATGTGCTAAACTAAAAAAAATAAAACATGGGGAAATAATAATACATAATACAACTATTGAAAAAATTGATGTTAAATATTTTAATATATAAATATGTATTTTATTAATTAACTTAAAACATCAAAAGGTCTTAGCGCATAGTTTAAACTTTAAAACATGTAACTCATGGGCCTAAAATGTCAAAGTATATTTGGTAAAAACATAAACTGGTTAACATAATGCATATTATTATTTTTTTTTATCTCTGTAAGTTGTAGAACCTGTTGAAACTTCTAAAAGAGGGATCATTAAAAAGAAAAAAAAAAACAATTAAAAATATGGTGAATTTTATTACAGGAATGAATTATTAGTATTATTACTATTGTTCTTATTATTATTGCCATAAAACTTACACACTTTTTTATATTCAATCCCACTTATTTTATCAGTGTGATTTTATGCAAATAGGAGTCATTTTTTTCCGTACAAGTATTTCCATGAATTTGATTTTAATTTTTTTTAAGTAAATATTCTTCAAAGTTCAGAACTGTGAGTCACCCATGACTTTATTTCACAGGTTTTTATTTTTTAAGCTACACATCCAACACAGATAGACATATTCTCACAAGGCACTTAAATACAAAGTGTTAGAATCTGGAGTTAAGCAAAGAAACAGCAGAAACATTCCATTCAAATCATAATGAATTCCTAATTAGCATTTAACAAGCGTTAATGAACGTGATGCACAAATAGCAAGAAAATAAAAGATATTCATTCAGATACTTCTCTAGATGACTTTTTGCTCAATAGCTTGGAATATGCTGTTGCAATGTAGATTATGAATAATAATAATCAAATTACAAAGCTAACACATTGGGATTGTATCAAAAACGTATACTGCATACCGATTTGTTTTATTTATAAAGTAATGCTTTTGATAAAAAAAAAAGTTATAAAAGGTTTGTATAAACTATCACGTTGCTAATTATTTGCTATAATAAATAAATGCCTCCACACATGTATTTAGAGGGTTCATGTGCATGGTGTATATAATGGTGTATATAATCCTCCTGTGTTATTGTCCATTGCTGCTCTGTTTCCACACTGGAGCCTTGTTTCCAAATGATTTGTGCTTTCTGACAAGGTCAAACTGCCGTTAACAAAGGTTAAACAAACGGACCTTATAAGCTGCTAACTGGGAACTCTGCCGCTTACAATGTGCTGTATCTGAATTAAAAATAAATCTCATGTGCCCCTACTTCTCCTGAACATCAAGCTTTATTTAAAAAGGATTGGTAAATAATTTAGGAGTTTGATTTTCCTTACAGAATATGCGATTTTGCAGTGATCCTCCAGCACTTCCATGTATTGTTTGTCTTGCTTCTCCTGAGTCCAGGCTGCCTATTTAGATGTTATAGTCACTAAGCCTTGGAATTGCAGATCCCCCTTTACCACTCTGTCTGTCACCTCTCTGGTTGGTACTGAATAAAAGGCTTGATAATTGTTCGTTTTTAATCATTATTTCCCTGGTTGTTAAATAAAAAGATCAGATTCGTGACAATATCTACTAAAACAAGAGCACACAGACATTACTGTGAGCTGGAAAGGGAAAGCACACTTTAAACGCAAGGGAATCCACAGTGACAAACATAACACACACCAATACACACACACATGCACAAGCATTCACAAACACCCATTAACACACAGAAACAACCCCTACTTTATTCTTATACCTCGTCTGTTTTTTTGCTTTCATTCTTTCTCTTGCTTTGTTCTTCCTTCCACATTTCTTTTTTCCACGCCTTTCTTCGCTTATCTTTCTTTCTTTGCTCTCTTACTTTGTTTTCTGCATCTTACAATGCCCCTCCCTTTTCTCTTCTTTTGTCTCAATTTATTTCACATTCATTTCATTTTTAGTCCCGCATTACTTGTCATTCTCTCTTTCTTTTTCTTTAATTCCTTTCTTTCTTCTTCGTTATTTTTTTCTTTCTTTCTTTTTCTCCTTCTCTAGTTCTTTTTTGTGTGTTTTTTCTTCTTTACCTTTTCGTTTCTTTCTTTCCCCTTTTCTTTTCTTTTTACTTTCCTTCTTTTTATTTTATTTCCTTCTTTCTACTTTTCTTTCTTTATTTCTACCTTCTAATCTTTTTAATATGTATTCCTTCTTTCTTTCCCTTGCAGTTTCTTACTTTCCTTTTTTTCCCATTTTACTTCTTCCTCTCTACCTATTTTTCATCCATTCTTTTGTTTCTGTCATTCGTGCTTATTTGTCATTTCTAAAAATGTTTCTTTTTTTGTTTCGCTTGTGAGCTATAATTGTTTTTTCACTGCCTACCGTTATGTCCACATTTATTGCTTCTACACAAACAGAACGAATGGGAGAGATTGGTGGCATTTATTAGAGAAGCGTTCATTCCCAGTGCTGGTCTGGGAGAGGAGACCCTGCATGTATCATTGGGGTCTGGCAGATTACATTCCTTTCAGACTGGAGTTTAAGCCAGCGTTCCTAATCTTGTCTGGGTTAATCTCGTCAAGTAGCCACTCAATTGAAAACTGACTAACATCACATCTCTAAAATAAGAGATCCCCCATCCTGATAAGATCCCACTTAGTGCACATGGGCTGTTGGAGGGGTGTCCTGTACAATACATCACAGGGGCATGGATGGTGTGGGACAGGGTCTTGCTGGCCGGGGTTAAGCAGGCTTTACTATAGTGTCATGTGATTACATGGCGAGGCTGTTATATTCTCTCATTAAACTACAGCCAACTACACACTGGAATTTAGCCCATCAAATACTAAACAGGCTGTATATAAATAACGCTTAATAAATCGAAACAGATAGATAGATAGATAGATAGATAGATGATAGATAGATAGATAGATAGATAGATAGATAGATAGATGATAGATAGATAGATAGATAGATAGATAGATAGATAGATAGATAGATGTTAGATAGATGATAGATAGATAGATAGATAGATAGATAGATAGATAGATAGATGATAGATAGATAGATAGATGATAGATAGATAGATGATAGATGATAGATAGATAGATAGATGATAGATGATAATAGATAGATGATAGATAGATAGATAGATAGATAGATAGATAGATAGATGATAGATAGATTGATTGATAGATAGATAGAAAGATAGATAGATAGATAGATAGATAGATGATAGATAGATTGATTGATTGATAGATAGATAATGGATAGATAGATAGATAGATGATAAATAGGGGAGAGAGACTTAGATAGACAGATAGAGAAAGAGAGAGAGATTGAGATAGTTAGATAGATTGATAGATAGATAGATAGATAGATAGATAGATAGATGGATAGATAGATAGATAGATAGATAGATAGATAGATAGATAGATAGATAGATGATAGATAAATAGATAGATAGACATACATAAAGAGAGCAAGAGACTGAGATAAACAGAATGGCAGATAGATAATAGATAGATAGATGATAGATAGATAGATGATAGATAGATAGATAGATAGATAGATGATAGATAGATAGATGATAGATAGATAGATAGATAGATAGATAGATAGATAGATAGATAGATAGATAGATAGATAGGAAGGGGGAAGATCATACTTTTAGATGTATCAAAAGTCTTTATAAATTGAATATTATAAATAAAATAAATAAATTCACAGCCTAGTTAAATAGATGTCCTGAATATAATAACTCTGTACTTATGGACAGTAATGTTATATCGAATTAAAGATACATCCAAACACTCTTCTGATTGTATTTTACGTATAATATAAAATATTCACACCGTCATAAAATGTAATACACATTTCTCATTCTCAACATTGTATTAGTTTTCCTTTATTCATGATCAGCTAGAGGACACTTTGGATATATAATGATTAACTGTGCATTTTTGAGAATGTAACATGGGCTGTATTGTGTGTGTGTGTGTGTGTGTGTGTCATTTAAAACTAGATATTTAATATGATTACTGATTATAATATTGTTATAATTCTACTTTTATGTATTTGATTCAAGATAGAATTTAAATGTCACAGTAATTGTAGAGATACACTAAATACACTCACATTAAGAATTCAGATCATAACTGAGATACTAACGAAATTTTACTAACTAATAATAATATCACAAAATATATTTTGTATGTTGATACCTGGCTTTTTACAAAGTATCAGTACAGACAGAAAGGGAAGCCAAATCGACCAAAGAAATCTTTTAATTTTCAATTCTGGGATATAGATTGTGTGAGATCTGTTCAATGCAGTCTACATAAACACCATTTACCAGAAAAACAGAAAAAGCACGTCTCTTTATACGAAATATTGATGTTGATTTTCGAGAAGGGAAAAATAGGAAGGAGGGAGAAAATGTTCCAATTTCTAGTTATTGTTCTTTGTTTGTAAAAAAGAAAAAGAAAATGTAATTATCCTATACGTTGTAAAGGATGAGTGACAGTACAATACCAATACCGTAATTCCCCAAACAAGAACAAGCTAACTTTCCCCACTCTGGCTAGCCTCTGGCACTCCTTGAGACTGTCTGAGCATTATGGGAAATTATTGTATAGAGCTGCTTAAATGCCAAGATCCAGTCATCCTCTTTAACAGTACATAGTAATATTACATCTAACCTGTAGGATGTGTATAAATTAAATAGTATAATATAATATATAAATGTTTAAAATGCACTTCCAATGGAAAGAAGGGCATACACCTTCCGGGTAAATTATAGTATTATTATTATCATCATTGTTATTATTATAATAATTAGCATAAAAAATAATACGATTGTTTCAAATATGTAAATATACTCTATAAAACAATAACAATCCAAAAATATATAATATAATAAACTTTAAACACTTTAAATGGAATTAACGATATGTATTCTTGGTTACAGTTATTATTAATTAATCCTAACATCAAACATTTATATATTTCTATGAATAAAACTGACGCACAAACAAAAACACACATGCATAAAACGTGTGAGGGTTTATATTGGAAAAATTATGATTATTACGCTTTATTAACATATTTAAACTAAACATATCTATTTAGATATATATATATACCATAATATAAATGAATACATAATCAAATATAGTGTGTGTGGACTTATATTTTGGAATCATGGTGTAATATTTCATTTTTTTGAGTATTCCTCTCATAGAATTGTAATGCTGTAAGAATTAGTTTATCTATATGTTCTTGCATATATATTTATAGATAGACCGATATCCAAATTCTAATCTGTCTAGACTGGGACTGAAAGATTTCTAGTAATGGCTACAATAGGAAAATAATATAGTAAATACCCCATGTATTGTAATACAGCGCTCCCTCTCATGCGATCGTTATATTAGTAATAACAATACTTAATAATTATAAACATACATATAATTAAATGTGTGTATTTATATACACACATTCTTAATACCGTTATTATATATTATTATTATATTTAATTAAGATATAGAAGAGGGTAATTAGCATATTATTTACTTATTGTAGCCATTACTAGAAATCTTTCAGTCTCAGTCCATACAGATTAGAGGTCTGTGTAATCTTCCCAGTGGTCTCAGTAAGGCTTTGAAGTGACATGTTTTTGCTGGCCCCTTTAAGCCTCTAGGGCTGCAATCTTTGGACATTGTCAGAGATTGATTTCTGCAGCCATAGAGAGACCTGCCCCGTTTTCACTCCGTATCCTTATCGTGATAGATCTCCATTAGTTACTATACATCAGATAGAAACCAAATAAATCTCAGTGATTGGCAGCGATCGACTGCTCTCCCCCTCTTGAACTGCAGTGCTTAACCTTCACTGGAATTACGGCTATGAAAGGAGTAGCCGGGAATGCCAACTCTCATCACGCTTAGTCCGTTTGTGTGTTGTCTGAGCTGTATCGGAGTTGTTTTGGATCGCCTGTTTATTATTGTTACAGGTCATTCAGAGTATAAGGCAAGGGAAATTCCAAACGCTGCGGCCTCTGTGGACTACAACTCCCAATCACTGCTTTTTTCGCTGACTCAGCGTGATGGGAGCAGTGTTTCCGCGCTACCATTAACGTTTTAAATGTCCTATTTCCTATATGCCGGATGGGCAAGAGTAAGAAAAATCTAATTCTTTGTCTGCTTAACCCTCTTATCCTTTAAAAAAAAAAAAAAAAAATCTGACTGAGCTTGATGGGAGTTGTTTTCCTCACTGAAAATTAATCTGTTGGTTGGACTTGCTGCTACCAATCGATAATAAACACGATGCATGAAACTTTGCCCATCTGGCTGCTGGAAAAAAATAGAAAGAAGAAAAAAACCCTTGCCTGATGGCTGTCTACGAGTGATTACCCTTGCAGACTGCCCTTCCATACTGTACTGCGCGCATTGCCCTTTAAACGTCCAGTATGCATATTCTTTATCTGGTCACTGCATCCTTGTTTTAATAAAGCTTACATTATTCAGGGAGATTACATTACTATATTTTTTTGCTAACACACTCAGACTATTTGTAGAGCTTTGGGCTAATTAGTGTTCGAGTTTATTCAATACATTGTCCAGCATGTGGCGTCTCCCAGTCTGTCCTGAAAGCCCAGATTTGGCTCTTAGTGCTCAGACCAGATCAACGTGTTGCTGTCTCTGCAGCTTTAATGAACGGGATTTCTTCTTATCTCACAATGTCCACGGGATTATTCATGAGTTTATGGCCAGCGGGACATTTCTATCTTTCCATTTGCCATGCTAGATTCTTATTAGAGTTTCTGAATTGGGGGAGATTAACTCTTGCTGGTACTTTGTGATTAAAACCAGAGAAGTCCCAATGTATACTTCCTGGATCCACCCCACCAACCAAGGTCAGGGCCACATCAGGAATGCTAGGGCTTGGATTGCCCTTCACCCCACCTTAAATCTGTTGGTGAAAGAGTCATAGAAGAGAGCAAAGATAATCCTAGGATTGGGGAAATGGTAAACACAACCTGGTAAGCACCACTTCCTCAATAGGGCTTCCTAGAGGTGAGGAATGCATAATGCAGATGCTCCTCCTGTTGCACCTGTAGGGGGGGGGGTAGGGGGGGGGAGATTAGGAAGGAAATTTGGCACAGTTGAAACTTGTGTGGAACAATATGGCATAGTGCAAAGTGACATGGAGCAATATGGCACTGTGGAAAGTAAATTATGGAAATATGGCACAGTTGAAACTTATGTGGAACAATATGGCACAGGGGAAAGTGGTGTGGAGCAATTTGGTGAAAAGGGTCACAGAAGAGAGCTATTGAGCAAAAATAGCCCCATCATTTTGGGGAAAATGTATTTAGGAATGGGAAATAGTTTGTATTATGCACCAAGTGGTAAATACATAGAAATATCAGCACACAACCAAAAATTGCATTTTTCTTAAAGTTTAAAAAACATTTAAAAAACACATCAAAAATAGAAAACTTACTTTGACACACTAAAATATGCTGGTCCTTTAGGGGTTAAGCTCCCAACAAGTGATTTTTTTTATTTTTGAATATCTCTCAATGCCTCCTTAAAAAATCCTTGGTATTTCTCACCCGGTGTTGCAAAAACAGCTTGGCTGTTCCATTTATGTTTCCAAATGGCTTATCTGTGCCATATCTGTCCCCAAACAGCTTGCCTGTACCACCACCATCCCCATACAGCTTGTCTGTGCCATCTTTATCCCAATTAACTTGCTTGTGCCTTCTCTGACCCAAACAGCTTGTCTGTCCCATCTCTATCCCCAAACACCTTGTCTGTCCTATCTCTGTCCCGAAACAGTTTTTCTGTGCTATCCTTGTGCCCAGGTTGATTGTGCCATTTCAATGCCCAAACAGCTTGTATGTGCCATTTTTGTAGCCAGTTTGTCTGTGCTATATATGTGTCCTAACACTTGTCCCTGTCACCTTTTCCCCCTTACAGATTGCCTGTCCCATCCCTCTACTGAAGATATCGAGCCTTATATGGAACAATAGGGAATAGTGGAACAGTACAAAGTGACTTGGAGCAATATGGAACTGTAAAAAATTATGACTTGGAGCAATATCGAACTGTAAAAAATTAAATGTATTTATATATGTTGACTTGATAATCATCACTATTTTTTATATTCTTTTGGATTTTTTTTTGCAAATCATGATTGCTTTTCTCTTTTTTTTTTTTTTTTCTTTCCTGGGGAGTAGGGGGTGGTTAAGGTTCTCTTTTAAAGTTTAATAAAGTTTGGATGGTGCAAAAATAGCTGAACTGTCCCAATAAAAAATGTTAAGCATTGAAATGAATTGAATTTTACTGTATCATTTTAGTTTTTTTAATGAAATGTTGTTTGAAATAATGAAATAAAGATATCAATTATAAACAAAATACAAAGTACAGAACATTCTGTACCCTTTTCATAAAACATGTGATTGTCAGGGAAATTTGTTTTTCTTCATATTTGCCCATTACAACTTTGTATTGAAGATCGTGTCCCAAAAATAGGTTATTTAAACTACTTATGTCAACACTTTCTGGCTTTACTGTGATTAATGAATACGCTTAAAGATCTTAAATGCCTTTTTTTCTGTACCAGGTTACATGCTTCTTTCAAAGGTTATTTTTCCCTTTGAAATACAATAACTCAAAATGAAGATGCATCTCTAACTGTGATTAAAACATTAAATAATGGCAACTAATACATTCGCCTGTCACCTCTGAAAAGATATCTATTTTACTGCCCAACAATAGTATGTTTCACATAAGAAGATCAAAAGTTCCAGCTAGAATCTTTTAAATTCCTTAAAAATGTATTCCAGGTAGTTTTGCAAGTGACATATAGTTGTTGCAGAAAGCTATGACACCAGGATTGATTGTTTAAATGTGTTACAGACTAACACCGGTCACAGTGTGCTTTAACCTTCACATTTACATAAAGCTGCAAAAAAACCCAAAACACCGGTTTTGATTTAAAATAATTACATTCTAAAAATGAGCGCTGATCATTTGTTTGCATTGTTCACCTTATTTGCATATGCCTTCCCAGAATCCCTTGCAGTAGTGGTAGCAATGGAAAAGGTGTGTTCTGGCTTGTCTGTTGTGTGTGGATTTGTGTTTAATAATGCCCCTTCTACACCCATATTTTTAAGTGGAGCTTTCCTATCAGCTTTACCCTCCACCATAACTAGGTTATGTGTGCTTCAAGTACATGTGAAACACACATTGTAAGAATTACATGTCATATGGAAGTCAGAATGTTTGAATTTGCAACTCAGACTTCAGATGGCCTACTCTTCAACAGGGCTAGTCAGCAGGTTTCTCTCCATGCTGGTTTAGCATCATGGGAGTTGTAGATACCGGTGGTTCTTGGGGTCCAAATAATTATTGGGGACGGCACTTTAAGAGGAACCATGTTACAAAGCATGGCATTATGACAGGTTCCTCATGAATTACTTTTATTTCTTAATTTAAAAAAAAATTAAATTCTTCTTTTTATTGTTATCAAAATTGAGAATACAAAGTCACATATATATCAGAAACATAGTGTAGTCAGATAATACATATATCAGTTCTTACAGTTATCAGACGATTTTATACATTATATGAGTAAAAAGCAAAATATAGATTTATCGTATCACAATCCTCTCTTTTATCTACATAGGATATTTGTTGTATGAGCATCCCTTTTGTTCAGCTAACTTTTCCATTTTTATTTGCATAATAATCCAATTTAAGACCCTTTCTCATGGTATACTCCCAACCTGTTTCCAATTTCGAGTTATGATTGTCGAGTAATAATAAGCAACTCCTTATATTTGGGCAAAGTGGGCCGATTTAAATGGGACAAAGCCACCTCAGGTCTACTGTCCTATCTCACCCTAGATACCTCTTTGATCAACTCAAGGACCCTGAAGTCCTTGAGTGTCTTATGAAGTCTTATTTTGCAGACATCTCCAGCATATTGGTGGGATGGCTGGGTACATTTTTGATAATTTCACTGGAACCCTGTACCAATGGATAATTACCTTGAAGTGGGTCTCCGTTAGATTTAGACAATGTACCATTTTCATTGTTTTAAGAAAAGCTCTATGCCAGTTTGTTTTACTTATGGATTGTTTAAGATCTTTTTCCCATATTTTGATCTGTGGGAACTTTTTTATATTTATGTATTATTATGAATAGTTTAATTGCTGTTGACATTATTCTGTTTACCTTTTCTGCTTTAAAAATAATTGTAAGTTTTTCACATACCTCTCATTTTTCAGCATATAGATGTCTATTCAGAAAGTATTTGATTCTAATATACTTGTATATATCAGTAGTGGGTATAACGTACTTCTGTGTTAGATCAAAAAATGGCAATAATGCTTCCTCACTCATCAGTTGTCCCACTGTAAGGATGTCTATATTCTTCCACTCATTAAGGGATAGGTTATCTATAGTTTTCTAGGTAGTCCAAACTTAAGCAATCTAATATCTTATCTTGCAGGCCCAGTAAGCGTTTTATTCCTCGCCATGTGTAACGAGCTGCCTACCGGACATAGTAGACCCTCTGCTCGTTATGGTAAAAATTCTCTGCTTGGAACCGCTGGAACAGATATACACCTCTGGAACCTCCACTATAAGTTCAGGAAAGAATCACTCAGGCCACTGATCAGTTGAACAGCAGACAGAGAACCTTTATTTTGGGTTTACACAGCACATATATACCCAACTGCTATCAGAGAACACTTGATTAAACAATAGAAAACTTAAACACATTACTGGTAAAGCAGTTATCGAGCCACTTTAATTTGGATCCAGAAGCAAGATAGTCAAGCTGGGTGCATGACACAATGCATTAATTAGTTGATCTAATACAAAGTTGCCAGTCATTACATTTTCCCCACCTTTAGTCACTTCGGAACACCATATTATAGATGAGAGGTTTGTTATTCCTGACATTATGGATTCCACCTTATACCACCACTCTTCCTTCGCCTCCTCTATTTGCATTCTATATATATGGGTTTGTGATGCTAGCCAAGTAATTGCATTTTATCTGATACGACGATAGCAAACTCTGATTAATTCTCGCTTTTTTTCCTCTCCAGAAATTTTTTAGTTCCATCAAGCCATGAATGTTCCTTGATATTTTCACTCCCAGGTAGACAAAATACTCCTCAACCCATAAAAAATTGTAGCTGCCCTCTATCTCCGTCCTCTTGTTCTCCTCCACATTTATATCCATTATAGATATTTTGTTAATGTTCATCTTATAATTGGAGATGGCACTATATCTATTAAACTATTTCATCAACTCTTTCAATGATCTTCCCGGGTCCGTGATTGTTATAAGAACATCATCAGCATTGAGACTAATTTTCCTTCCTCACTTTTACCCCCTGGATACTAAGAGGTTCTATTGAGAGGATATACAGCAGCGGAGACAGAGGGCAGCCCTGACGGGTTCCATTACCCAAATCAAACCAGGTCGATGTTAAATTTGGCCCTATCATTCTTGCTGAAGGGTTTCTTTACAGGGCCATAATGACTTCCAGCATCCAGCCCTTAATTAGTGCTGGAACCTTGTGTTTGTTCATACTATTTATAGTGTTAATTAGACTTCTGGTATTATTGGATGATTGTCTACCAAGGAGGAAGCCTATTTGATCACCGTGAAATACTGTGCTCAAGGCTGGCTTTAATCTCTCTGTAGAATTTCACATGTACATTTATGAGTGAGATGGGCCTATTGTTTGCCACATCCGTGTTCCATTTCTCAGGCTTCAAAATAGGCAAAGTATTTGCTCTTGCAATCTCTCCTGGGAAAGAGTCTTGTTGGACCAAGTTATTATAGGTTGATGTTAAATGTGTGACCTACTGTTTCCTAAATATTTTTCTGTGCATTCAACCAATAGCTACATAGAATGACATACGATTATCTGATTGCACCCTCTACCCGCACACATTTCTTCCTCCTTTCTTCTTATCCCTATTCGATCTGTTCCTTTTTCATCCACTTCTCAAGATCCTTTGGATTATTAACTCTTATTTGCTGACGGCCCATCTGTATCTGATGTTTTTATGTCTTAAAGTTCCCACCAGTGCTGCAAAGCCTTTTCTCCATTCACTCATTTGTACAGATAAATCTTGAAATATCATGACATCTGTAACGAAACGGCTACCCAAGGTAGGAAATCCCCTCCAAATCGATTTCATGACAACATCGTTATATTTGGGCTCTCTTAGGCTCTTGTCTCGTTTTACTCTCATAACATTTTCTTTGAATAAAAAGGAATGAAAATGGACAATGACATCTGTGTTGGTGTCATCACTCATTCCCCTAGGCCTTTGAAGCCTATGGCATCTTTCCATGGCATGGTCATGTTCTTCGGCTATTAAGCCCAATTCTCTGAAATAATCAAATAGGAAACATCTCAGTTGATCATACTGGACCGACTCAGGGATGTTCCTGAAACGTAAATTTGTTCTTCTGGAGTGGTCCACCATGACCTTTATCTTCTGACATTTCCAGCCTCCTTATCATGGTGTCCTTAGCTTTTTCCTGAGTCAATACTTGTGTATCCAAGTTTGTAACTTTTATTCCAAAGGTGGCCAGTTTATCTGCCAGGACTTTTACTTCATATTTAACTTCCCTGGTACCATTTGTAATTTCATCTTTCAGAGTTCCCACCAGCCCATGGATTTGGCTAGTAAGGAATTCCTGGGTTAATGTTGTGAGAACTTCCATACGTTCTTGTTCTAAGGAGTATCTTGGTTTTCACCCTGCAGCCATGTGTGTTTCTCGGAAATAGTTTCCATTGTATTTGTATTTACCACTGGGGTAAAAAAAAATCCAGAGACTCTCTTTGGTTGTTTTTCTTCCCTTGTATCCTTTTTTTTTTACTGTTTTTTTTCATAGCCATTTTTGTTGTAAGAGGACCAAGAGTCTTTAACCTTGTTTTTCCCCTTCTAAGAGGGTGCAGACCATAATCCTACTTTTAATTCATGAGAGTCACCCCAGTTCACTCAGGAACATATTGTAAAGTGGGCATACACAGCCTTATCCACTTTTATTACCTCTCGGGGTTAGCTGATAGGTTATGTGGTTATTTTTTTTTTTTTGTAAATAAATGTTTATTCGTTTTTACAAAATATAGGTATAATTCAGCAAGGAAATAAGATATACATTAGGAAGTAAAAATATCAAAGGTAAATCAGGGGATAACATATTAGTGATGGGAGTATTAGGAAGAAAAAAAGTGTTGAGATAAGAAAACAAAAAGGGTAAAGAGCAAAATTATGGGGAGGATGAAGTGAGGGTGAGAGTCAAAGAAGGTGGGAGGGAAGGGGGGGGATGAGGGGTGATGTAAAAAAGTGGGCAACAACCCCTGGTGGGAGAGACCACCTATGACCAAAAGAGGGTCATTAAAAAACAAAATGGGCAATAAGTCGTTGACACGACAGAAAACTCCCGTTTCGTCCCAACTGGGATGGGGGAGTATGCCCTGGGGGTACCGTATCCGAACCGCCGGCAATTCTGAATAAAAATTACATAGTAACATTTGGCATGTGTATCATGTTACTCCGGGGGAGCCAAGTCCATTGTCGAGCTCCTCAGTGGGGCTGGGAATGTAGTTGGCGTAGACCATTCCGGCACTTGGATGTTGGGCAATCCAAGACCACTCAGGAAAGAAGGTAATTCCGCCGGGTGGCGCAGAGTATGGGTTTTGTTGTCCTTCTTCACTACAAGGGCAAAAGGTGATCCCCAAGAATAGGGGTAGTCTCGGGCCCTCAGTACCGCTGTGATTGGGCGTAGGGCTCGTCGGACTTGTAGAGTTGTTCGGGACAAATCTGCGTAGAGAGTTATTGTAGCATCCTGAATTTTCAGTGTATTCATGTTCCGATAAGTCTGGAGTATAGAGTCTCGTTCATTAGGGTAGTGAAGTGTACATACTACATCCCTCGAGACAGCTCTCCCTGTTGCTTTAGGGCTACGAAGCTTGTATACTTTCTCCAGCTCAACAGGATTGTCAGGCTCCCTCTTCATGATTGTGTCAAAGAGGCCCTGCACCAGAGGTTGCAGCTCGTCTGGGGAGGTGTCCTCAGGAATGCCTCTCACTCTAATATTGCTTTTGCGGCTACGATTGTCGAGTTCCTCGACTTGTTGCTGCAGTGAGTAAATCTGGTATTCCTGGTGTTGGACGTGTTGGTTTAAAGCATCGACCGCTTCTTGGGTGAGCGGCACTCCCTCTTAAAGTGCAAGTACTCTGGCGTCAATTTGTTTAAGGTCTTGGCGGAGACCGGAGATTTCTGAGCGGAGTGGCTTTATAGCTCTTTCCACTATGTCCGTGATATCTGCTTTGGTTGGCTGATGTTGAAAAGCCTCTCTCCAACTTTCTGGCAGAAGACGAGGGCTAGCTGAGTGCTGTGCCATGGAGGTTGAAGCCAGAGCTGTATCTGCGGCCATTTTAGGTAGGCCCGTCGCGGACTTCGGGCTCAGAGATCAGGCAAAAAACTCTCCTGGGGGTGGTGGTTCGACCCCTGGCTTGTTCCTCTTTAGTTTAGACGGGTCGTTAGCTCTGTTATGGCGACCCATGGCGGTGAAATTGCTCGGTAGGTGTCCGGGTTTAGGCTGCAGGTACGGAGCAGTTGTCAAAAGCGTCCGCCATTGCCAGCTTCCGGACACGCCCCGGTTATGTGGTTATTTTATGTATATACACAACACTCATTGCTTATGTGTAGTATGCTTCGTCTTACACGCAGCTTAGATACCCCACTATTTGTTTTTACTTAGCTTCAGGTGAGACCTCGTTCCTGGCATCCCTCCTAATAGTGCACTAAAGCACTGCAAGGATTTCCCGCCTCCACACCGAGGAGTTATAGATGTTCTATGATTTTCTTGTATGGATCTTCTATGTTTATCTTGTTTGGATGATCTATGAATCTCTTGTATGGATGTTTTATGTTTATCTTGTATGGATGTTTTATGATTCTCTTGTATGGATGTTTTATGTGTATCTTGTATGGATGTTTTATGTTTATCTTGTATGGATGTTTTATGTTTATCTTGTATGGATGTTTTATGTGTATCTTGTATGGATGTTCTATGATCCTCTTGTATGGATGTTTTATGTTTATCTTGTATGGATGTTTTATGTTTATCTTGTATGGATGTTTTATGCGTATCTTGTATGGATGTTCTATGATCCTCTTGTATGGATGTTTTATGTTTATCTTGTATGGATGTTTTATGTTTATCTTGTATGGATGTTTTATGTGTATCGTGTTTGGATGTTCTATGATCCTCTTTTATTGATGTTTTATGTTGATCTTGTATGGATTTTCTATGATCCTCTTGTATGGATGTTTTATGATTCTCTTGTATGGATGTTCTATGATCCTCTTGTATGGATGTTTTATGTTTATCTTGTATGGATGTTCTATGATCCTCTTGTATGGATGTTTTAAGTTCCTCTTATATGGATGTTCTATGAATCTCTTGTATGGATATTCTATGTTTCTCATGTATGGATGTTTTATGTTTCTCTTGTATAGGTGTCCTATGATTCCCTTGCATGTTGTATTAATACTGACATATATTTTCTTGCATAGAACTGGCCTTTTTTTTTTGTTCCTCTATGAACAATTACTTACAGTTAAGTCAGAATTTTCATCGTATTTTGGACAAGGCAGCAGATGGTCACGGGGATAATAATGCATTATGCCACATTAGTGACTACAAAGAAATCTACCTGACACTGCAAGCCAAAAGTCATTCAGCAGTGTGTGAAGTGAGACGTGATTGATTGCTTACTGTCCAATAAGGTTCATGCTTCCAGTGAGAACTGAGCACCTTTGGTGGAGGAGAGACACCGAGCGTGCTTGCCCTAATCCCAGAGAGAGTCCGGTGAGATTGAAAACACATGGAGTGCAGATAGAGATTAAACTCTACTCACTATTTTACTCTATTGATGGCATATTTAATATTCTGCATATTAATCTTCTCTCAAATTGTTATACTTCATTTTCTGAGTTAGGACTGACAGATATTGTATTTAGTTTAACGATTTCTATGAAACCAAGAATATCTATTATCTAAAAGGGACTTTGTCAACTTAAACATTGATTATCCTTTAAAAGTAAAGAATAAAACATGATATATGCATTGCAAACTGCATGCAAATGCATCAGATAAGAGGATCACATGTCTTAAATGGGTCTGTGGAGTCTTCCTGCTTATGACATCACCTTTGGCTTGATATGCAAATGAACTCATGTTCAATGGGAAATGTGTAATTTGCCTTTCAAGCTACTGTGTTGAACTGACCATCAAAAAGCTCAACCCAGGGTTTTAAAGCAGGTGAATTGGAGAATGTTTTTTTTAAATCTGACATTTACTTAACAAAGGGGGTTTAAAAAATTGACCAAAATGTAATTATTCTACTTTGTACAGACAAAAGTCATGTAATTTTGGATTTTTGTAAAAAACAAACAAACAAAAAAACCCATTTAGTATGCTTTAAGTTACAAGTTGTTTTCTTTCGTGATTGATCTGAAATGTGTCCTGAAAGTCTTCTGTTTATGACATCACCTGTGGCTTTATATGCAAATGATACATTTATCATTAAAAACCCGGGTGCATGTGAAACCACAGGAAAAAAAAAGTTGACAAACATTGTTGGGTCCTGCCTTCTCGTTTCTGATCAATAAATGAGATCTAAATTAGATCTTCTAAACTGATTTGGAGATAATCTGAGTATGTCTCACTGTAGGAGCATTGAGAGATGGTCACTTGCCTACTATGATTTATCACATGATCAAATTAAGCCCCATCCTGTCTCTGAGCTGAGTTAGCACGAAACTGTGTAATTTAAAAACTATGCGTCCTTTTCCAAAAATTGCTAATTAAAAATAATTATTTTATTTCTTTAATATTTCTTTTTTTTTTAAGATTACTGAGACTATTAAAACATTATTCCTATTATTTCCTAAGCAAGTCTCATTAGGATTACAATATGTATTCAATAAGTGAAAAATTATATTCACAAGACACTGACAAATGTTCCTTAGCACTCAATGCTTAAAACATATTTTACACCTTCAATAAAAAAATAAATCCCGAACAAACATTTTTAGCCTCAAAAATGTAAATGATACTAAAATGTTTTAGTGACTTAGTGAGATTTAAGCTTTTACTCTATGTTTTGTACCAAGTGCAGACCTTAGCAAACCTGTTACCTATTTTGTTCCCTATCACTAAAGGATGCTGGATTTTACATAAGCCTGTAATCTGCTTCTAAGTGATTTCTGATATGTAGCTACTGAGATCCTGCAACTATTTCATTCCTATCTGGTACTGATCCCTGTGCTGATCTGGCTCATAAGCTTTTAAACCCCAAACAAATTGAACACTCGTCCACTCGAAAAAAAGAAAATGTAGTCAAATAAGAGCAAACTAATACATTTTGGATAATGTAGGCATTATAACATGTGGACTCTCTCTCTCTGGATTGTTCTGTAGGTAAAACAGTCTAAAAATACTGTCCACGGCTCACTCTATCATAATGGAAACTTTACATTTTGATACAAAAAAGAACAACGTTTTGTTCATACAATCATGCATTATATTTAAGGATTTGTTTAATTTGTTAACAGTTTTAAAGGGACTGCATCACCTAAATGTTGTTTTTATTGTGTACGTGGAGAATAAAACATTGTTGAAAATGATCTATAGATTGTGTTAGCAGATTTGCAAGAAAATGCCTAAATTAGGAGAAAATGTGTTTTAAATGTCTGTGCAGTCTCCTACTTATGACATCACTTGTGGCTTGATATGCAAATTATACATTCCCCATTGAAAACCCCCGTAATTTGCATATCAAGCCACAGGCTTTGTCATAAATAAGAAAATCCACACATTTAACACACATTTGCTCCTAATTTAAGCATTTGCTTGCAATTTTGCTAACACAATGTATAGATCATTTTCCATATTTTATTATTCTCTACATGCGCAGTAAAAACAATGTTTAGGTGAAACAACCCCTTTAATCTGGTAAGTAAAAAAGCAAACATTTGAGTATATTTACTAAAAAGGTATAAATATTGTGTTACTTTTGTCTAAAATAGTTTAGATGATGTTAACACATTTGCTTTGTTTCAGGCAAGAGAATTTTTTTCTCCAGCATGACCCTAACCTGATTGGGTACTCACTTTCTGGGATCTATTCATTACAAATTGAACCACTGTCAACTGACAAGTGAACTGCAAAAAGAAGACATTCCTAGCCGAATGGGAAAAATAGGCAAGCTGGAGAAGTTTTCCCAACTCAGCAATTAATAGATGATTTTTCCTGTTCATCAAAGTTCTCTTTGTAGTGAACCCTCTGGGAGGAAAGTGAAGTCCAGGCCAATTGAGGTGAGATCAGAATGAGATTTTTAACATTTGTGAGCATTCATGCTCTAGCATTAAAGGACAGCGGTAGCAAAAACATAAGTAATGTTTAATTGAAAGATTGTATTGAGTGTAGAAAGTTTAAACAGAAATGTTTTAATGAAAGAATATAAATAATGTCCCTTATTGAGCCCTCTTTGCTCTGTATAGCTGTAATAGGGAGCGGACATGTTGTTTAGAATCTTAGGACAGTTCTGCATTCACCTTGGTTCAGATGAAGGAAGTTCTAGCCGATCTGACCTCAAGATTCTAAACAACATGTCTGCCCCCTGTTAGAGCTAAACAGATGGAATGTTTGAAATAAACATGAGTAAGTGTTTTGCTGCAGTTGTCTTTTAATTGGCATTTCTAAGAAAAGTGTCAGACTCCATGGCTGCCATTCTATGACATAAGCATTTGAGCATGTCTAGCATGAGACTGTTGTGTCATCACAACTCAATAAGAGGTTAGGCGCGGAGTTTTGCAAATGCAAAGAATGCTTCAGGAGTGTACCAACGCACACCAGTCTCATTCACTGCACAATCACTAAAAGGCTGATCACTGAGACACGTACAGTAAACTGACAACTGAATGGGCAAAATCAGACCAAAATAGCTGAGCTGGAGATATAGGCATGTTAGAGAATTTCTCCAACTCAGCTTGTTTTAGTCTAATTTTAGCAGTTCTCTTGTCAATTCACCAGAGGTCACTGTTTAGTTAATAGCAAGGGTACGCAACAAAATTGCTCATGGTGGGCATTTACCGGGGTCTGTGACTGACAGTTTTATTGATGGTCTACGGAAGTTTCACAAATCTTGCCACGGACACTTGTTCCAATGTTTGATTAAGAGACCTTGTAATCTCTTAGTCATGTGCTTCCACTGACTCCAACAATAAAAAAAATGGACATTACTGTCCCTTTAATCAGGAAAGCAGATCTGCTCATCCTGGCTTCCCATGCTCTCTGTGGTTTACTCTCACTGTTCTTGTCTTGAGAAAAGGTATTGTAATCAGCAGCAGACAAGTGGGATTTAACCCTTTCAGAGGAATATTTTTGGGGGCGTTTTGTTATTTGGGTGTTTAACTATAATTTCTCTCTTCCTCATTTAGTATACTCATATATACTGTAGACTGATTTTTAACGAAACATATGGCTTTCTTTTAATTCCATATTTAAAGCAGAATTGTATCAATATTTATTTATAATATATTTTACCAGGAAGGATACACTGAGATTTCTCTTGCTCTCCTGAGAAACATGTTTTTTTTTTTAAATTGGCCACAATTCTTGTTTACATACATGACGTGCCAGGACCGTCACGTGTCCTTAACCTGCCTGCTGCGGTAAGTGGAAGAGGGGCTCAAGGGGCATAATCCTGTGACGTTCCTGACACATCAGTCGTCTAGAGGGGGTTAAGGGATCTCTCATTGGATCTCCCAATATTGAGTAGTACTTATAATATAAAAGCATTGACTGGATTACACTATAGGTAGGGAATAATCATAGAGGTCAGAAGATAACAAGGGTTAGCATGTTACTTACAATCTGCATACTTATGAAAAAAAATATCACGTAAAATCGTTTTCCTTATTTCATTATAGAGGGCAATATCTAAAGTAACCTGAAAAGAGTTAGACAATGAAAAGTACTTTGCCTTCTAGAACTTCTGCCAATTCTTCAAGAGAGCATGAACTAATGAAAAATCTGGAACACATAGAAACATCTATTTCTCATTACTGACATAATAGAAACATTATCTTCAAATCTTTACCAGGTTCTTCCTCCTATAGGTCTGCTGTGTCAAGGAGGACTTCCAGATGCCCTCATGGGATAATGGTTCAATTCCTTCATCTGGTATTCGTAGGTTATTAGGGTAATCTCTGATCGAGGTCTCATTGATGTTCTGCAAACCACAATAGCTTTTCTTCTGTACAGTATATGGTAGGAGTTCTTTTGTGAACTTGCAGCATGTGAAAGAAAAAGGCAGCTGTTAGAGTGTTTTGATTCTATGAGGATCGACTGAAGAAGCAACTTATTTTTAACACATTTGATTCACATGACCGGGGGAAACTTAAAGGACAACTGCTGGCCAAAAATTAGCTTATGTTTAAGTGAGCAATTGAATCAAATGTAGACATTTTAAATATAAATGTTTTATAAAAATAATACAAATAATGTACCAGAATCATCCCTTCGTTCTCCCTCTTTGCTCTCTCTCTGTCTCTCTCTGTCTGTCTCTATATTTATATATCAGGGGCAGACATGTTCTTTAGAATTTTGGGTCAGGTCTTCCTTTATCTTGAGTCAGCTTGAAGGATACAGGATGACCTGACCAACGATTTAAAACAACAGGATAGAGCTAAACTGAGCAAACAAGGTATAGGTTGAGTATCCCTTATCCGTCATGCTTGGAAGAATTTTGGAAAATGGATCATTTTGGATAACGAATCATTTTCACCAATAAAATATATTTAAGGCCTCGGAGAACTCATGAAATACAATACAATTTTGCCTTCCCAGTGCCATCTTTGCCACCTAACACCTTCCCAGTCCCTTTTTGTCCCCAAATACCTTCCCAGTGACACCTTTGTCCCCAAACACCTTCTTAGTGCTGTTTTTGTTCCCAAACACCGCCTTAGTGCCATCTTTGTGCTTAAATACCTTCCTATTGTCATATGTATGTCCAAACACTCTCCCAGTACCATCTGTGTACCCAAACAACCTTCCAATGCCTTCTTTGTACAAAAAAACCTCACCAGTGCCATATTTGTGCCCTTTTACCTTCCCAGTGCTCTTTGTGTCTAAACACCTTCCCAGTTACATCTTTTTGCCAACAAACATTCCCAGTGCCTTGTTTGTGCTTAAACACCTTCCCTGTGGCATATTTGTGCCTCAACACTATCTCAGTGTCATCTTTGCCCACAAACAGTATCCATCGCCCCCTTTGTGTCCAAACAGCTTCCCAGTGGAAACTATGTTCCAAAAAGGCTTTGTAGCTTATCTGGTTGAAGATCTCTGTTTGTCTGTTCCTTTTTCAGCATACTGGTTGCACACTGAAAAAATGGAATGAGATGTTCAGATAAAAGAAGCTAGCGGGCTCAATAAAAGAAGTGGAAGGACATGAAGTATAATGTAGTGGACAGGCTCTTCTTCAATTTGCAGGTGGCTTTTTATGCTGCACCCTGCAAAGTGCCGTCCTAGGCCTAGACCAAGATCCTTTCTTGGGAATAATTGTAGACAGTGCACAATGTCAGTCAGCAGCTGCATAGACCAATAAGATATTGTCATGTATAAAAAAAAATATATTGATTCACAGGAGAAGGATATCATCCAGCCTCTTTAATGGCATATAGAAACATAGAATGTGTCGGCAGATAAGAACCATTTGGACGATTTAGTCTGCCCAATTTACTAAATACTTTAATTAGTCCCTGGCCTTATCTTATATTTAGGATAGCCTTAAGCCTATCCCATGCATTCATAAACTCCTTAACTGTGTTTACCTCTACCACTTCCTATTGAAGGTTATTCCATGCATCCACTACCATCTCACTAAAGTAATACTTCCTTATACTACTTTTAAGCTTTTGCCCCTCTAATTGTAGAGACTAGGTTCTCTTGTTGTGGTGTTCTTTCTTCTTTTAAATATACTCTACACTTTTACGGTGTTGCTTCCCTTTATGTATTTAAAGGATTTTCATAGCTTTCCTGTCTTGCCTTTCCTCCTACATGTTAAGATCCTTACCTGGTAAGTTTTTTCCTGCAATCCGTGAACCAGTTTAATAGCACTTCTCTGAACTTTCTCCAAATATGATCTCCTGTCCGTGGTGTATCTTGTTTTTGTGCTGCCCTAGGCAGACAAAATTCGGGCACCTGCCCCCCTCCCACCCATGTTGCACACCTACAACATTCTCCATCACCCACATTGCACACACATTGAATGCCCAATCACACTATTACATGTTCCCATCACCCACATTGCATACACACTAAATGCCCCATCACCCCCATTACATGCCACCATCACCCTCATTTCATACCCCACCACGTCCATTACATACCCCCATCACCCCGATTAATTGGAAGGAGCTAAAGCTTGCTGAACGGCAGGGGAGGGAGCAAAAATGTTTGAAGCACCAGAAGTGGGCTTTAAAAACCTCTGGCAAAGTGCTGCCCTCTGGCAAAGTGCCACCCTAGCCTTGTGGAATATACACTACTGTCTCCAGTACTGTGTAAATAGTGAGGTCTCACCAGTGCTCTGTACAATGACATGAGCACTTCCCTCTTTGTACTTCTAATACCTCTCCCTATACAACCAAGCATGCTGCTAGCATTCCCTGCTGATCTATTACTTTGCCTACCTACCTTTAAGTTCTCTGAAATAATTACCCATAAATTTGTTTCCTCGGATGTTAGGACTGTATCAGATATTTTATACTCTGCCATTGGGTTTTTACACCCAGGTTACACTATCTTGCACTTATCCACATTAAATGTCAGTTGCCACTGCTCTGACCATTTTTCTAGTTTAGCTAAATCATTTGCCATTTGGCTTATCCCTCCAGGAACATCAACCCTGCTGCAAATCTTTCTATCGGCAGCAAAAGGACATACTTTGCCAACAAGAGCTTCTGCAATACCGCTAATAAAAATATTAAAGAGAATGGGTCCCTGATCCCTGAGGTGCCCCACTAGTAACAGGACCTTACATTGAATATTCTCCATTGACTACAACCCTCTGTTTCCCGTCACTCAGCCATTGTCTAATCCATTCAACAATATTGGAATTCAAACTCAACGATTGCTATTTATTAATACGTATTTTATGTGTGACCATGTCAAAAGCTTTACTGAAATCTAAGTAAGCAATGTCATCTGACCACCCAATCTCTTGGGACTACTCCCATTAACAGTGATTGGTTAGATAAATCTGATAACGGTTTTGATAGTACACCACTAAGTTCTTTTAATAACTTTGGGTGCATCCCATCAAGCCCCGTTGATTTATGTGTCTTTACTTTACGATCGCTCCACGAATATACAGTGGAATTCTGGGCACCAGTCCTTAAAAAAAACTAGAGAAAATGCAAATAAAATTAATACAGGGAATGGAAAATCTTATGAAGAGAAACTAGAAAAGTTGAATTTATATACTCTACATATTATAATGTTATAAAAAATATGTGCAGGGAGAATATAAAGAGCTATCCAGTGGCCTGATCAATAAGAGAAGTGTACGAAGAACAAAAGATCATTCTCTGAGACTGGAATTCACTGTCAACAGAGATAGTGCTATCAAATACAATGTATGCCTTCAAAAAGGGCCTGGATATTTTTTTTTTCATATAAGCAGAAAAACAGGAGAAAAAAAGGCTAGGCACAAAGGTTGAACTTGATGGACTTAGTTTAAAGGTAACCATTTAGTACAAATGCGACCTCTAGGTGGCACTGTGGTAAAGGAAAGGTACACATTTCAAACTGAGTGATTTACTCTCGTCTGTATTATTAGAACATCCTCTTGGTCACAATTAATATAACAATTATCTCATATCTGTTAACACTAGTAAGGTTCATGAAAGTTACAATCTTTTAAGAATACAATTCAGGACATGGTATCTCTTTAAACTGTCGGCAAAAAAAGAAGTTCTGTTTATTTGAATGATAACATCAAGTTTAGGCATTTCAATTTGAAATGCTTTAGGTAAGGAATACAAATAAAGCACTTTATTCTCTTCTTGTATAGCACTATCCGGGACGGGCAGACATCTTGGGTCAGATCTTCCTTCATTTGATCTATCTGACCCAAGATTCAAATCAACATGATAGAGCTATACGGAGAAAAGAGGGCTCAATAAGGTACTTTATTTGTATTCTTCCGTTAAAGCGTTTTTTATTTAAACTACACTTGATTGGTTTCCTCTGTAATGGTGTAAGCAAGCAAAAAACGGAGTTGCCCTCCCGAGTAGGTACTATCCGACAGGACAGGCGATTGTAGTGCTGTCCGGTCTCAGTGAGTTTGTGCAACCCCCTTTGTTGCTCACCAAAATATTTATATGCAACAATACTATGTTAATGTTATGCATATTATAATAATAAATTTACATTAATATGAGCTTTTTAAAATGTTAATAACATTTTATGTTCATTTATGTTATTTATATGTATTTAATTAATTTATCATGTTTTTTTTTACAGATTTTAATTTTATTTAATTTCTGGCCATTTTGGGGGAACTTCTGCTATTCCCATAATAGCCGAGGTCCTCCTGAAATGGCCCAAAAAAAAGCTAAAAATCCACTGAAGTATATTGGGCGCACCAAGGCTACCATTTTGGCAGCCAAACTCCGCAGGCAATTTTCATGCCGATTCTAGATCATTTTGGTGGTCTCTGGCCAGCCTGGATTTGAGGGTTACTTGAATCACTAAAGTGAATGATTGGGTCCGAACCTTGGAGCCACAACTTTCACAAGAAAATCAGAGCTACTGAGCTGACTGTTATGTTGCAGAAAAGCATTAATATTTAGGGTTAGAACTGACCAGAATTCTTGCCAGTAGTGACGGCCATTGCACTTTGTATCCTACAGTGAAACCAAAATGTTGGCAAAGTTTACAGACAGTTTTTTTTTTTTAGTTCAGCAGGGTCTGACCCTGGAAGATCAATGAGTTAATCAGAAAAGTAATTAGAAGAAAAGTTTGTATGTAAAATATAATGTGTTTTTGTAGAGGGATCTCTGGGGGGGGGGTGTATAAGTTGTTGTGTCATTGCAATCAATAAACATGAGTTTTGTTCTCTTAAAAAAAAAAGTGGGGAAAAAAGGAATTGACCAGTACTGGAGTACTTTACCATGTAGTAATGGACTAGGCATAATATGACCAATGTGACTGAGTCTCCAGTTTCAGCTGCACCCCTTGTGGTGTATGTTTATTAAGGTAAATGCTTCCATCATTGTACTTGTTTTTAAGGATGGCCCACTGACTTCCAAAGTACCCAAAGTCCATTTCACATTCAGGATGATAATGCTGTGTAGGTTTGTATAAAAAACAAAGTGGCAAGTAAATAAAATTAAATGTACTGGTTCCCATGAGGGGGCTTAACCACAGACATTGGACCAGGCTTCTGGGTTTAGCCCACCTCCCTCCCCACCATCACAGGTGCTCCAGAAATGGTTTCCAGATAACATATACATTGTGAGTGTGTCAGTATATGTGAAATAAGAGGCCTCTGGTCCCTGGTAAGTAATGCAGTTGAAGAGATTAAATGTTCTATTCAATATTTCTAGTGACAACACGACAAAGCTGGAAGAAGTATAGGTTGTTTACAATGATTTATGTGTTTCCCACGGCTAACTGGATGCATGTTGGAAACAGACGCGGTGCACAAGCATTTGGGTTATTCATTATTAAGATATGTATTGCTATGATGTAGGGTTTAAGGATTGTGGAACCCTGGGCGTTGGTGCTGTGGACAAGGATGAGGGGAAATTTGGTGCTATGTCACATGATGTGGCGGCAGTCGGTGTCTCCGTACATTGCTGCTGCTCCAGCGGGGCTGCTTAAATTTCTGGGGAAGATGTGGGGGTGGTGTAATCTCGCCCATTTGCCCACCCCCCCTAGACACCCATGGACGCGGACTAATTAAGGATCAGTGTATGAGATTGGAATTGGATTGTATTTGTCATTAAAGGGTTAAATGCTTTCTAAAAACAGCTGGGTAACTTTACGAGGGAGAATGAAGAAAAGCTGCTCCATATGTTAAATTGTCCCTATCATGGCAAAAATCACGCAGTATCACTTTAAACAGGAGTATTTTTAGTATACATTTTACTTGCCAAATTAACAGATCTCATTGGTTTTAATAACATAGAAAGTAAAAGTTACAAACATTGCCAAGGATAGTTATTGTGATTATCATCTGAAGTTATTAAATTAGCAGAGTTCTAACTAATACTCTAGCATTAAAAGTAAGGATGTCTTATATGGCAGTACCAATGCTGTCTAGATGTATAATTGGAACTGGAATAAAATGCAAGAGAGGTACATGACAGATAAAAGTAAAGGACCCAGGTTTGTAAAAGGCTTCCTCTGTGTGGGGGCAAATCTTGTAGGAACACTGCTGTGGGGCAATGGGACAATGATTGCTGGGGGGTCATTGGACACTGATTGCTGGGGGAGCATTGAATACTGCTTGTTGTGGGGGCGTTGGAAAATGTTTGCTGTGGGGGCATTGGACACTGATTGCTCAGGGGGCATTTGGCACTGCAGTGATGGCTTTGGGGCACTGCAGTGATAGTTTTGGGACACTGCAGCAGTGGCGTAGCGTGGGTTGTCAGCACCCGGGGCAAGGCAAGTAATTTGCGCCCCCTAACCTGTGGATTTTAGCACTCGAGTCTCTTCTACTAGATTAGTTAAAGAAACCCTTACCCCCCAAGCACATGTATTGTTTGTTATGAAAATACTTATGTAATTAAAGTAAAATGCATCTAAATACAAGTTTATTTTCCAACACTTTATTGAGTGCGAACATGCATTACACACATTCTCCACATTTTCAGCAGGTCTATGAATATAAATATACACATGTAGTAACCTAGCATGGGCCATGCTATTATATGTCGTCTCACAACCATCGTAAACGACAAACAATATCAAGAACAAAAACTAAACATCAAAATAGAACCATACCCTGGAGATGATCCAAGACTGGGCTAGATGGAGCCAACTTCCTCAATCCTGTACCTCTAATGTTACCCCCCCCCCCCCCCCCCCCACACACACACACACATATGCCATAATTGTTGTGCCACTCAGATGCCAGTAATATTGTAACTTTCGGATGCCAGTAATATTGTGCCAGTCAGAGCCCAGTAATATTGTGCCAGTCAGAGCCTAGTAATATTGTGCCAGTCAGATGCCTGCAATATTGTGCCAGTCAGATGCCTGCAATATTGTGCCAGTCAGAGCCCAGTAATAATGTGCCAGTCAGATACCAGTAATATTGTGCCAGTCAGATACCAATAATATTGTGCCAGTCAGATACCAGGAATATTGTGCCTGTCAGAGCCCAGGAATATTGTGCCTGTCAGAGCCCAGGAATATGGTGCCTGTCAGATGCCTGTAATATTATGCCAGTCAGATGCCTGTAATAGTGTGCAGTCAGAGGCCAGGAATATTGTGCCAGTCAGATGCCTGTAATATTGTGCCAGTCAGATGCCTGTAATATTATGCCAGTCAGATGCCTGTAATATTATGCCAGTCAGATGCTTGTAATAGTGTGCCAGTCAGAGGCCAGGAATATTGTGCCAGTCAGAGGCCTGTAATATTGTGCCAGTCAGATGCCTGTAATATTATGCCAGTCAGATGCCTGTAATATTGTGCCAGTCAGAGCCCAGTAATATAGTGCCAGCCAGATGCCTGTAATATTATGCCAGCCAGATGTCCAGTATTATTGTGCCAGCCAGATGCCCAGTAATATAGTGCCAGTCAGATGCCCAGTATTATTGTGCCAGTCAGATGCCCAGTATTATTGTGCCAGCCAGATGCCCAGTAATATAGTGCCAGTCAGATGCCCAGTATTATTGTGCCAGTCAGATGCCCAGTATTATTGTGCCAGCCAGATGCCCAGTAATATAGTGCCAGTCAGATGCCCAGTAATATAGTGCCAATAAGATGCCAAGTAATATAGTGCCAATCAGATACCCAGTAATATAGTGCCAATCAGATGCCCAGTAATATAGTGCCAATCAGATGCCAAGTAATATAGTGCCAATCAGATGCCCAGTAATATTGTGCCAATCAGATACCCAGTAATATAGTGCCAATCAGATACCCAGTAATATTGTGCCAATCAGATACCCAGTAATATAGTGCCAGTCAGATACCCAGTAATATTGTGCCAATCAGATGCCCAGTAATATAGTGCCATTCAGATACCCAGTAATATTGTGCCAATCAGATACCCAGTAATATAGTGCCATTCAGATACCCAGTAATATAGTGCCAATCAGATACCCAGTAATATTGTGCCAATCAGATACCCAGTAATATAGTGCCAATCAGATACCCAGTAATATAGTGCCAGTCAGATACCCAGTAATATTGTGCCAATCAGATGCCCAGTAATATTGTGCCAATCAGATACCCAGTAATATAGTGCCATTCAGATACCCAGTAATATAGTGCCAATCAGATACCCAGTAATATTGTGCCAATCAGATACCCAGTAATATAGTGCCATTCAGATACCCAGTAATATAGTGCCAATCAGATACCCAGTAATATTGTGCCAATCAGATACCCAGTAATATAGTGCCATTCAGATACCCAGTAATATAGTGCCAATCAGATACCCAGTAATATAGTGCCAGTCAGATACCCAGTAATATAGTGCCAATCAGATACCCAGTAATATTGTGCCAATCAGATACCCAGTAATATAGTGCCATTCAGATACCCAGTAATATAGTGCCAATCAGATACCCAGTAATATAGTGCCAGTCAGATACCCAGTAATATAGTGCCAATCAGATACCCAGTAATATAGTGCCAATCAGATACCCAGTAATATTGTGCCAGTCAGATACCCAGTAATATAGTGCCAATCAGATACCCAGTAATATTGTGCCAGTCAGATACCCAGTAATATAGTGCCAATCAGATTCCCAGTAATATTGTGCCAATCAGATACCCAGTAATATAGTGCCAGTCAGATGCCCAGTAATATTGTGCCAATCAGATGCCCAGTAATATAGTGCCAATCAGATACCCAGTAATATTGTGCCAATCAGATGCCCAGTAATATAGTGCCAGTCAGATACCAGGAATATTGTGCCAGCCAGCCCCCCCCCCCCCGTACTTACATGAAGCGGCTCTGTGTCCCCCGCCGGATGTCTCCTCCGTGCAGTCTTCCCTCTTGCACGGAGGAGGGAAGCAGACACCGGATGTGACGCGACGTCACATCCGGCGTCAGTTTTTTTTTCCGGCCGTCGCATCCATCGGATGCGGCTTGCCGGAAAAAAGCGTTCACAAGCGCAATGCGCTGTGAACGCGGCAGCAGGGGCTGGGGGCCCACGGGACAGCTGCCTTGGGGCCCCCCAGGAGTAAATGGGCCCAGGGCAGCTGCCCGTTTGCCCCGCGTTAAAGACGGCCCTGGCGGCCACGCGGCCGCATAGGGCTAGTGCGCCCCCCCAGATATTGCGCCCGGTGCGGCCGGCCCCCCCTGCACCCCCCACGCTACGCCACTGCACTGCAGTGATAGCTTTGGAACACTGCAGTGATAGCTTTGGGACACTGCTGTGTGGGTGTTGGGACACTGCAGTGATAGAAATGAGACACTGCAGTAGGAGCATTGGGACAGCAATTGTAGTGGGGGCATTGGGACATTGCTGAGGGGTATTGGAACACTGTGACAGCTCTGGGGCATTGGGACAGCAGCTTGACTGCTATGGGGGCACTGGAACAGTGCTATGGGGTCTTTGGAACACCATGACTGCTGTGAAGGGATTCAGACACTGCTGTTTGGCACTGGGACACTGGGACGGCTGTGGGAGCATTGCAACAGTGCTGTGGGGTCATTGGTGACTTTCTGGTGGTTTCTAGTTAATCCTCTGCATGTGACATGACATATTTCACTGCTATATACATGTGCCTGCATGTGTGACTATGTGTGTACATGCCTGAGGGAAAGCAAAATATATGTTTTCTGATGTAGGGGCAGGGGCAGTGGTTTAACGAATGTGGTACCACTGGCACTGGTGCTGTGGAAAGTGATGTGGAAGTAATCTGGAGCTGTGGAAAGTGATGTTGGGCAGTAAATGCACTGTGCAATGGAAAGTAGTGACCACATGGCACTGTGAAAGTCAGTAGATAAATGGCACTGGTGGTGTATGTGGTGACATATTGAGCAGTGAGGTAGGGGGGCCCAGAGCAATTTTTGTACAGGGACCCAGTGGTTTCTAGTTATCCCCTTAGGTAGGGAACCCAGAACATTATCCTCTCTTCTACCTCTCATCTACATTTAATGAAACGGAGCCTGTGCAATTATTAGTATTCACATGTAGAAATATAGAAGTTTGTGGATTTTAATTTTTAATAATAAAACATAGAATTCCCCATCACTGTTCCTTTCACTACATTTACAACATGAAAAAAAAATCACCTATATTTGGGTATGGATCTGTGGTGCTTGTTTAACATTCACACTCACTTTACAGCACCAAGGACAAACCAGATCCACAGAGAGAGCAAGATAGAGAAAAAAGCATGGCTTGACAAGGATGCCTTCTGGTGAGCAAACTAGGTCAATGAGCTAATTCCTGAGAAGCACAGTGACCAATGCTAGTCTCTGAGAGGTTATGTAGCAAGAGAAGGGCAAAATAATCCATTAGATAAAACGTTTTATTTTCCAGTGCATTTAATAACAACAATGTGATTCAACTTAACCAAAAAAAAAGAAAAGAAACTATGAGGGTTGCCGTAAACGTAGTGGAAAAAGCTGTTTTCCATGTAATAAATCTACATTAGTGCATCTTTCTTTTGATAGATAAATAAAAAAAAACACTGTCAGGGTTTTGCATTGATCTTCTGACTCATGCATTTAAAAGTCATCATTTCTGTGCTTATATACCTCCTGCCACCTCTAGAGGCCTCCCTACCTTATCAGGAAGTGATCCTTTCATGCAAGAGCACCTTTCTATATGCAAAATTATATGCAAGTATTGGCTGGCCATGATTAAAATGTGTACCCTAAATGTTTGAGCATTTAAACTTAATGTACAATATTTGAGTCATGTTATAGGTCAGAATTTTCATAATTAATTTTTGTTTTACCATTGTTTTCTTTTCACAGGTGAACTCTTATAATATGTTATTTTTATACGCCCACTAAAGCACCTTTTATATACATAATAAAATAATTTAGCACTTACCTATAAGGTTATAAGAGAGTCATGGTAAAACATTATTATGATAATAGGCTGTGCAATTCCCTAAAACATAATGTGACCAGTGACCTATAACAAAATCCACATAGATATAGTCAGTGACTGAGAATTTAACCCCTGGATGGCTAGACAGATATAGGCAGTATCTGAGGAGTTAACCCCTGGATGGCTAGACAGATAGAGGCAGTGTCAGAGGAGTAAACCCCTTGGGTGACTAGACAGATAGAAACAGTGTCAGAGTAGGTAACCCCTTGGTTTCTAGATAGAGGCAATGTCAGAGGAGTTAACCCCTTGGGTGGCTAGACAGAGGCAGCGTCAGAGGAGTTAACCCCTTGGTTGGCTAGACAGATAGAGGCAGTGTCAGAGAAGTTAACCCCTTGGGTGGCTAGATAGAGGCTGTATCAGAGAAGTTAACCCCTTTATCCACACACTCACTCACACACATACATAGACAGTCTGTCACTCACAGTGACATACACACTCACTCACACTGAAATACACACTCATTCACTCACACTGACATAAACACACTCTCACTCACACTGACATACACACACTCACTCACACTGACATATACACACACTCACTCACACTGACACACACACATACTCTCACTCACACTGACATATACACACACACTTTCACTCACACTGACATACACACACACTCTCACTCACACTGACATACACACACTCACTCACACTGACATACACACACACTGACATACACACACACACACACACTCACATACACACACACTGTCTAACTGGGAGGCTTCTGAACTCTCAGCCAGGAGAGTTGAGAGGTCTTGCCTGATTGGCTGAGACCTACTTCAATCAAGCTCCCCCGACACAGGAAAGAAAAAAAAAAGACTGCTGCATAGAGCAGCAAAGTGCCGCCTCTGCATGTGGGTTACAATCTTTTTCTATTCTGCTCCCTCACTCTAATGGGTCTATTCAGTAAAATTCGAGAATAGTTAGAAGATAACTACTTTGGATGTCGACATTTTGAGACTAAGTCAAATTCGGCACCCAAGTTTGATTAAGAAAAAAAAAACCAGGTACTAGTTTTCCCAAAGGAAAGTAACGAGAGGCAAAATGATCAAAGCTATTTTTTGAGACTAAGTTGAATTTTATTTATAGTCTCAAAATCAAAGTTGACCTCCTCAAACTATTCTAGGATTTTAGTGAATAGAGTGGCAAGGAGCCCACTGGACTACCTAGGACTCAGTCTCATGAGCCTAAAAATGTAGGCTTTTAGGATTTCATTGGGGGGGGGTTTAATATCACCTGTAAGACATGGTAAGACAGGGTATTTTCAGACCGCATGATCTATGGTATTGGCTAAAATATCAGATATATAGAAATGTATGTATACATATATTCTATTTACACATATTTTCCTGACCACATGATTGATAGAAAGGTAGATCATACTGTCACAGTTCGGTTGCTTTAAAGGAAGCACAGTTTCCCATTTTTCAGATGTGGTGCCCCTCCCATGTGCCCCCCCAACCCTCCCCCCCCCCTTCCCCAGCCACATACAGAGGTATACCATGTTCAAAAGTGAAGTGGCAGACCCTTTGGGAATAAGAAGATGGCCTTCAGCTATATTGAACTGCTCAGTACTGTGCGTCTGTTTTTAATTTTCCCTTCCAACGTCCAAGCCAAAGTGTGAAGGATGAGCCGTGAAGCCGTGTGTACATTTCTAATTCTCCTTTTCCCAAACAGCGATCCTTTATAATACTCTCAACTGCCCCTTATCCAAACTGACACGTTGTGACCACCGAATGCTTTCATTCGCAATTCTGCCGCTAGATAGATAGCTTAACTTAATAGCCAACCTACAGAGAACCTTTAAACCAAACCATACTGTAACTCATATCACGTTTCAAACCGACTAGAAATGTTAATGGTTCCAATTTCAATGCAAAGCGGGGTTTTGTTTTTTTCCAGACAAGTTCAATAAAATTTGCAAAGGTCTTTATAAATCTGGAGACTGAAAGTGACACGAATCATTTGTTTCATAAGTATGTTGTAGAAAGCGAAAAAAAAACAAAAAACTAATGAGTGCCACATTAAAGCAAGACAGCTCAAAGCTGAAATCGAGGTAGTTGCATGTTTCAGGTTAACCTGGGTGACATAAGACTTCCAGACAAATAGACTAGAATTATTTTTTTTTTTTGCTTTGCCATCCATTTGTATGCCATGTTGTGGATCACGGAAGTTTTTGTGGGTGTCAGAGAAGAAGGTGATCCAGATTCTACCACTTAAATGATAACACTTATTAATAAAAAAAATAGAAAGGAACAGGAAAATAAAGAAATATTTCACTATTTTTGCAGGCGTTTTTGCTTGTTATTGTAGGTTGACCACTCATAGAGTGCAGGACAAACACCCAGCAGGCAGGGTAGTTCAGCAAAAACTATGTTAATTCTGTGCACCCCCTGCTGTGAGAATGGTTTGGTCTGCTGTCTTCCTCTCCCTCTAGCTTGTCTCCTCCACTCCCTTCTGGCAGCTGCTCCTTCACAGTCACAGAGTAGTTAACTGTAGACTGGGGTTGTACTGCCTAATCTTTATCACCCCAGCTACTGTAAACTAATGTTCCCATGATGCTCAGGATCACACTAGATGAGCATCATGGGGACTGTTAGCCACCAGGGAACCTTTACCCTAAGCCAACATACCATATGGGGAGGAGGTAGAGAACTATTCAGGTGCTAGAGGTGAATATATTTTCCCCTTTTGGAAAAAAATCCTATGGATGTCCATTGTTCTGCCCTAAGAAAGTGGGGGGCACTGTATCAGCTAGTTACCCCTCTTCGTAACTGGCTCCAACTCATTTAGCCACTGTGGTTCCCCCTAAGCAAGTAGAGCCCCTGAGAAGCCACTTACTAGGTGTATATGGAAATGCCGAAACAGCTGAAGAGCCACAGTTTAACACCTAAGATCTAGACTGTAAGCCTGCGATCAGGCCTACCTGTATCTTGTGCATTGGTTTGCCTCTGTCTGATTGAGTCTGTAACTCACTAAATTCGGTATCAAGAGCTGTGTCAGTTGTTGGCAATAAAAACAATGCGTAATTGCAGCTGTTAAACAGGTTTGTTGTATTTTGAGTTTATAGGATTGCGTGCTCACTCTTCCTGAAATCCCCTTGGAACAAATTAAGCACAAATTGAGCATGAACCACTTAATTTTCACTAATTCATTCACACTTAACAAAATAGCTGGTGCTTGATGTTAACCTTGACTGTGCTTGACTTTTGCCTGTCTCTGTTGTTTAACCATACCCTCTCCCTCTCCCTTCCCTTCCATGCTGGGGCTGAAAGAAGTACATATACATATAATTAAACATGTAATTTAAGCACATTATCTTGTTCAACAGAGATTTACTTGTAATTTACTGGCAGCAAAATGTTAAGACATTGTTGTGGAAATGCTGAATTAACAAATAAACAAAGTGAAAATTAGCTTAAAAATATCTCATTAGTGTAAATTGACGCTAAGTATAATAAATAACTGAATTGTATATTGTAGTATGCAAAAAGTTAATTGATAGCACACAATCAATTAACTTTTTTGGATGCTACAATATACAAGGAAGGGAATAGATTAGTGACTGATCTATAAGTAAAACCTACAGACAAGAATAACCTTCTGAGGTTTGATTCAGCTCACCCAACTGGTTTACTCAAATCTCTACCAGAGGGTGAAAAACAACTGAAAAGATTGGAGGAAATCGGGAGAAAATTTTGTTCCAGGGGATATCCCAAATCCCTTATAAACAAAAATTTACAGAGAGTGGTAGATGTAGATCGAGTTACTACTTTACAGAGAAGTTCAAAAAAACAGAATCAAGATAGACTAATACCGTATTTGCTCGAATAGAAGAGGACCCTGATTATAAGACGACCCCCCAAACTTTGGATATTCCTTTAGGAAAAAACTAAAAGCCTGAATATAAGACTACCCTATAGGAAACAAGTTTAACTTGCATATATTCACATGTAAATTGCTTTTTAATATTTAATAAAAAAATATGATATTAAACAAATGCATTTCTTGTATTTCCTTTTATGTGCCAATGCTGCCTCTCTCCCCCCCCCCCCCCAGCGTTGTCTCTCTCTCTCTCCCCCTCCCCCTCTTGTCTCTGTCTCTTCAACCCCTCCCCTTGTCTCTCTCCCTCTCCCCCCCTTGTCTCTGTCTCTTTCCCCCCTCCCCTTGTCTTTGTCTCTCCCCCCTCCCCTTGTCTCTCTCCCCCCCTTGTCTCTGTCTCTTTCTCCCCCTCCCCTTGTCTCTGTCTCTCCCCTCCCCTTGTCTCTGTCTCTCCCCTCCCTCCCCTTGTCTCTGCCCCCCTCCCCTTGTCTCTGCCCCCTCCCTCTCCTTGTCTCTGTCTCCCCCCTCCCTCCCCCTCACCTTGTTTCTTTCCCTGGTGGCTAGTGGGGGCAGCCGGGGAATGTCTGCACGATGCAGACATCCTCCATGCTGCCTGACCCTTCCGTCTATTATGAAGGAAGGACCTGGCTTCATCATAGAAGTCCTGGCGGTCGTGCCAGGCGGCAGCAGAGGGTGTCTGCAAGCATCGTGCAGACATCCTCCGGCTGTTAGCGAGGGGGATCCAGGCCCCCTGCAGCTCTGCTGGGCCCCTGGATCCCAGTCTTATAATCTGACCTCGATTTGAGGTCAGATTATAAGACGACCTCGAATATAAGACGAGGGGACTTTTTCAGAGCATTTGCTGAAAAAACCTTGTCTTATATTCGAGCAAATACGGTATTTGTCTCAGACTGGGGGACTCATGTAAAACCTGTTGAGGAAATCTTGAAGAAACATTGGCCTATTTTAAAAGAGGCCTATCTGGAAATTAAGGAATTCCAGTCACCCACCATGATGGCTTACAGTCGTGGTAAAAATTTGAGGAATAATTTGATTAGGGCGGAACACATAACCAACGAGTGTTGGGGGTCAATCCTTCCTAGGTACAAGAAAGAAGGGCAATTTCCCATGCCTATGTTGCATGTCCCTTCATTGTGAAGGGTACTCGTTTTAAACATCTACTTCGTGACCAATGGTATGAAATTAAATCATACTTTACATGTGATTCTAACTATGTTATTTACATTCTTACATGCCCCTGCAATCTGATTTATGTGGCGAAGACGACACAAAAGATGAAGGCTAGGTTCTCTAAACACAAATAAACTATACGCACAGGCAAAATAGAACTCACTTTACCCCATCAGTTTAAAGAAAAAAAACATAACCTAAGTGACCTCGAATTTCAAATAATTGATCTTGTACCCAAATTAAAGAGAGGGGGAGACAGGGAGAAACTCCTAAAAAATTAGTTAATTTAGTACCCTTTCTTTGGATAATTATGTTATCCTGTGAAGAATAACCAGTTTTGATACTTATGATATAGGGAGAAGAGATATATATTAGCATCTAATGATGGTATTTTTCCTTTCCTTTTTCTTTTTGTACCCTTGGATTGAAATGTTCCAGTAGAAAGGGATTGATCAGGCTCAGCTGCTCCGGCATACAATAAAATTGAATGTGTATATTGGATGTAATCATAGATGTATTCGATATGTCCTTTTGATGTGTATCTTAAAAAGTTTTTATAACATAATCATAGAAAATGGAAAGATTTATACTGGAACAGCTGCACTACTTGTTACACGTATTATACTCGTTTTGCCTCATTGTCCTTATGTTGCAATTGCAGTGTTTTTAATCATTTTTCACTACTTCTGTTCAATTTGGAAAGTATAATATTTTCTGCTATTTGACTACACTGACATTCACATGTTTTACACATTATTGTTGTGATTTGATATTTGTATTTTTGTGTGCCTTCATATGATTTGCTACACAAGATGGTTTGGACTCCACCCCCTAATTATGTATGCACACAATGTATAGATGATTTTTCATCATTTTTATTAAAAAATGATGATAATTAAAATATGAAATCTAACTGGATTATATTGTGGGATGTAGCCAGGGGAAGGCCAGCAAGGGGGGCAGGAGGGCAGGAGGGCAATTTTGCCACCCCCGCTGCATAGCACTTTCAATCTTTATATCGAATTATCTTGTTTGTCTATCTATGTCTATTTTTGATGATAACAAGAAGGCTGATGTAATTAAACCAAGGGCAACTACACTGTTTTTGAACCCCCAGGCCAAACATTGCCAGCCCTTCCCTGGGTGGGATAGAGGTGCTTATTTCTGCCTTATTAGCAAAAGGCATGACAATTACTTTAAAACATTTGGAAAAGTCCAGGGAGGAGGGAGGGAATAAACAATTCTTTCCATAGGCTGGAATGGAGGTATTTTTTATCCTTTAGGACAGAGTTATATACAAGAGTGTATTACTTTAGTCTCATTATTTCACATGGACATACATTACACTTAATAAATAAAGATAGATCCGTATCTGCACTCAAGGTGTGTGAAGGTGCCGAGGTCCTGGGGCGCCACCCAAGCCAACAGTGCATAAAAATCAAATAAAGGATCCAGCACTTAGTCAATTGCAGTGGAGAGTTTTATTCAAAATACAGGCAACGTTTCAACCCTGGTTGAAACTTTGCCTGTGTTTTGAATAAAACTCTCCACTGCAATTGACTGAGTGCTGGATCCTTTATTTGATTTTTATACATTACACTTACACTGGAACATTTACTGCTTATTTTAAGAGAAGGCTATTTAGTGGAGAAAATGAGTCTCAAATACTAACATTTGGGTTTTTGGTAAAGCTGCGTCCATCTGCGAGGAGACATTTCCAGGGTAACTATGGGTAACAGTACAGATAAAACATTTATACAAGGATGGATAGTTCGCTCCAAGGAAATGTTACTAGCTGGAAATCACCATACAAACCTGAGTTACAAAATCCCTAGTCCCTTTCTTGACACATGTAAAGATAAAAAGCCTTATTTGGTTCATCTATTTGCAGATCCAAAGTTATCAGTAATGAGAGGATTTTCCAATAAGGACTGGGCTAATGGCTAAAGCCGACGAGTGGAGGGTTTGGACGTATGGACCTCTCTCTCGACCAGCCTGGATAGAGAGGACATAAAGCTGTATGTGAAGCAGGAAACACTGTCCTATTCAGAGAAGTAATAAGAGTGAGGCACACTGACCTCAGGTGCACATTACTAAACTCATGGCCTATTGTGCAAGGGAGCTTTAGATCTGTGCCTCATGTAGTTTTCGCTTGAGTGTGTGTAGGACATTGTTGTGTAGGACTAATCAGACCAGAGCATGACCAGGCACAGACCTCTAGCTTCCTCAACACTACTATTCACTATGAAACTATAGGGGTCACATTATAGACCAGCCCATGGAGTATACACTACACCTTAAAACTATTCAGGTTGCGTGTAACGGCAGAAGTCATTTGCCCCAAGTGTGCACCCCCAGATGGAGACCTACGACATCTCCTCTAATTTGGGAATTACCTCTCTTGTTCACCTTTTGGAGAGCAGTGTCTGGCTGAGCAACCGCAAACAAAATAGCTACATAACTAACCTTTTCTCTTACTCCTGAGATTGCCATAACATGGACACTGCAACCTCTCCAAATCCCTGTCCTCTGTGCTGGACATAACTGGTAACAACCCCTCTTGGTTCTGTACCAAGTTAATTGAAAATTTTTGGCACAAATTGATTTTTTTTTTTTTCCAAACTAATGTTTTTTGGGTAAATAGGGGGAAAAAATGTAACTGCAAAGTTGTGACAGTTAACAAACAAATAGTTAATATATATATATTCTGTTAATAAAATAGAATGTCAACAAGTATATTTTCAAAAACAAGATTGGAATCATATCTGTGCCGTATAATAGTTTTATTGAAATGCAGATAATAAATTCAATACAAAGATCTGTCTAGGGAACTTTTCATTTTAAGAGCCATGGTAATAAAAAAGGTCTATGTTGATATCAGAGCATATGATTGCTGATCTTCTGACAATATGTCTGGGTTAATATCAGAGTGTATAACTGCTGGTGTTCTGACTTGGAATGCAGTTAATACCATTGAGTGAACCACGCATAGGCCCGATCACTCAAACCATAGATTTGGCAGGAAATGCAGTGTGAGATGTCGACAACTACACTTCCCATAGTTAAAAGCCATGTAAGGTTTCAAATTAGTATGAAAAAAGCCATTAGTTCACAAAATGAGAAATTGAGTAAACGGTTTGATAAAATGGAATGAGTGGATGAAAATGAGAGGTGAAATGAGAAGAGAGGAGGGTAGAGATAAGGAGAGGGTAGCAGTGGAATGTTCCGAGAGGATAGTGCATGCTAAAATTATGTATATGAAAGTATGTGCCAAGCAGTGTTAATTTTGATGGCACATTTTGTTTTAGTCATAGTCTTTTTACTAAAATGCCATTTTAGTTTAGTATTATTTTAGTCGTCTGAATTGTTTTAGCCTATTACAGTTTTATTCCACTAAATCTCCAGCAGATTTTAGTCGACTAAATCTTCAGCAGTGAGGGAGGGAAGAGATCTGAGAAGGCTGTTACACAGTGTTAAGTTAACTTGCTAGAGAGATGGGAGGGAACTGGTCTGAGAAGGCTGTTACACAGTGTTTAGTTAGCTTGCTGGGGAGATGGGAGGGAACAGGTCTGAGAAGGCTGTTACATAGTGTTAAGTTAACTTGCTAGGGAGGTGGGAGGGAACAGGTCTGAGAAGGCTGTTACATAGTGTTAAGTTAACTTGCTAGGGAGGTGGGAGGGAACAGGTCTGAGAAGGCTGTTACACAGTGTTAACTTGCTAGGGAGATGGGAGGGAACAGGTCTGAGAAGGCTGTTACATAGTGTTAAGTTAACTTGCTGGGGAGATGGGAGGGAACAGGTCTGAGAAGGCTGTTACATAGTGTTAAGTTAGCTTGCTGGGGAGATGGGAGGGAACAGGTCTGAGAAGGCTGTTACGCAATTTTAAGTTAGCTTGCTGGGGAGATGGGAGGGAACAGGTCTGAGAAGGCTGTTACATAGTGTTAAGTTAACTTGCTAGGGAGATGGGAGGGAACAGGTCTGAGAAGGCTGTTACATAGTGTTAAGTTAGCTTGCTGGGGAGATGGGAGGGAACAGGTCTGAGAAGGCCGTTACAGAGTGTTAAGTTAACTTGCTAGGGAGGTGGGAGGGAACAGGTCTGAGAAGGCTGTTACACAGTGTTAACTTGCTAGGGAGATGGGAGGGAACAGGTCTGAGAAGGCTGTTACATAGTGTTAAGTTAACTTGCTGGGGAGATGGGAGGGAACAGGTCTGAGAAGGCTGTTACATAGTGTTAAGTTAGCTTGCTGGGGAGATGGGAGGGAACAGGTCTGAGAAGGCTGTTACGCAATTTTAAGTTAGCTTGCTGGGGAGATGGGAGGGAACAGGTCTGAGAAGGCTGTTACATAGTGTTAAGTTAACTTGCTAGGGAGATGGGAGGGAACAGGTCTGAGAAGGCTGTTACATAGTGTTAAGTTAGCTTGCTGGGGAGATGGGAGGGAACAGGTCTGAGAAGGCCGTTACAGAGTGTTAAGTTAACTTGATAGGGAGATGGGAAGGGAACAGGTCTGAGAAGGCTGTTACAAAGTGTTAAGTTAACTTGCTAGGGAGATGGGAGGGAACAGGTCTGAGAAGGTTGTTACATAGTGTTAAGTTAACTTGATAGGGAGATGGGAAGGGAACAGGTCTGAGAAGGTTGTTACATAGTGTTAAGTTAACTTGCTGGGGAGATGGGAGGGAACAGATCTGAGAAGGTTGTTACACAGTTTAAAGTTAACTTGCTAGGGAGATGGGAGGGAACAGGTCTGAGAAGGCTGTTACATAGTGTAAAGTTACCTTGCTGGGGAGATGGGAGGGAACAGGTCTGAGAAGGTTGTTACATAGTGTTAAGTTAACTTGCTAGGGAGATGGGAGGGAACAGGTCTGAGAAGGTTGTTACATAGTGTTAAGTTAACTTGCTGGGGAGATGGGAGGGAACAGATCTGAGAAGGTTGTTGCACAGTTTAAAGTTAACTTGCTAGGGAGATGGGAGGGAACAGGTCTGAGAAGGCTGTTACATAGTGTTAAGTTAACTTGCTAGGGAGATGGGAGGGAACAGGTCTGAGAAGGTTGTTACACAATTTTAAGTTACCTTGCTGGGGAGATGGGAGGGAACAGGTCTGAGAAGGCTGTTACACAGTGTTTAGTTAACTTGCTAGGGAGATGGGCAGGAACAGGTCTGAGAAGGTTGTTACACAGTTTTAAGTTATCTTGCTGGGGAGATGGGATGGAACAGGTCTGAGAAGGCTGTTACATAGTGTTAAGTTAACTTGCTAGGGAGATGGGCAGGAACAGGTCTGAGAAGGTTGTTACACAGTTTTAAGTTATCTTGCTGGGGAGATGGGATGGAACAGGTCTGAGAAGGCTGTTACACAGTGTTTAGTTAACTTGCTAGGGAGATGGGCAGGAACAGGTCTGAGAAGGTTGTTACACAGTTTTAAGTTATCTTGCTGGGGAGATGGGATGGAACAGGTCTGAGAAGGCTGTTACACAGTGTTAAGTTATCTTGTTAGGGAGATGGGAGGGAACAGGTCTGAGAAGGCTGTTACATAGTGTTAAGTTAACTTGCTAGGGAGATGGGAGGGAACAGGTCTGAGAAGGCTGTTACATAGTGTTAAGTTAACTTGCTAGGGAGATGGGAGAGAACAGGTCTGAGAAGGTTGTTACAAGTGTTAAGTTAACTTGCTAGGGAGATGGGAGGGGAAACACTCATGTGACTGTACCAGGAGAATCTGATGGAGGAGTATCCTCCTCCTCTGCAGTTTGAAGGGCATTATTCTTGAGGGCAGATAGACACAGGGAGCCTGTGTCTCAGCCAATCCAGCTGTTAAAGGGACTGGGCTTTGGCACAGATCGATATGAACCATAAGTCCAAATAGGAAAATACACATTTTAGTCAGTTTTAGTCAGAAAATTTCAGTGGCTTTTAGTCAACGTTTTAGTCCTATTAAATTTGTTTTTATTTAGTTATTGGTTAGTTTTAGTCACTGAAAACATGCAGTTGACTGAAACTATGACTAAAATGTTTAGTCAACTGAATTAACACTAGGGCCAAGATGAGGGCAGAGTGTGTCTAACTGAAGGAGTAAGAATGGAAGATGAAGTGGGGAAAATTGGAAGTGGGGGAGTTTGGTGAATTGGTTGGGAGTCCATAAGCAGAGGCTGTGCCAGGGAACCTGTAACAATAATGGGGGGGGGGGGGCAGGGGTCTGTGGGGGACAGAAGGAGGAACTTCTCAGATTTCCTTCGAACTTTAGTTTGGTTAATGATGTGCAATTAGTAAATTTACTCCTCTCTGTCACTAAAACATTTAGAACCTGAGCAACTTTCAGAATTCTCTGCCATTCTTATGGGATTTGCAGTTCAGCAGCAGCTGTACGACCACAATGGACACCTAGGCTCTAGAAGATTGAGAATAATCTGGCCACTTTAATTAATACCTTTAGGATATCTATATTTCCTGAAACCTGATTTTTTTTTTTTAAATTCTACTGTCACAGAGTGAATCCCGGCAGCCTATGTGACTGGGGTTCTTGGAGGGGCCTCAGGGCCAAACACCTCCCTGTAGATTATGGACCCTGGTGTATGTGCCATAACTCTATACGTTAATATTGTTAGTTAGTTATATTCTGTTAGTGTATTGGTTTATGTGTAATGTTTATTTCTGTGAGTAGACCACTCTGGAGGGTTATAATGTGTCAGTGGCAATAATTGATAGTTTACTCCAACATCCATTGTTCTGTATTAACTGGTAAACTGATTATGTTGTGTTCATTATGTGTCTTACTGTGTTTTGTAATTAGGTCTACTCACTGTATGATAATTCCTATTTGGTTTGCAGCCTGAAAGTCTAATGTATTCCTAGTCCCAGTTAGTTGGAGAACTATGTTTAGTTCCATCCCCCCCATTGTATACTAATGTCTGTGATGTCATGTTTATCTCTTTTTATAAGTCTGTGTTGTCACAAATAAAGGAGTTGTTCATTCTTGCTGTACCTAACTGCTAGATGTCCTGTCTATTTGGGTACAAAGAGTAAGGGTCCAGGAAAGACTTGTGGGTGAATGCTGAGCTGTAATCGGGGGCTAAGGAGGTGATTTCCTACTACGGGCGTAGGGTCTACTACATCCGGTAGACGGTCCGTTACATCTACCATCAGCTGAAATAAATAAATAATTATAGTCAGTTCACCTCCAGAAATATTATAAATTGTCCATTATCATGGGGTCACGCTGATGGGAAAAAGGGAAATATGAAGTTAAACACCAGATAAAAGAAAGTAAACATAATGGGGGCATGCATAAACATGGAACACATGTCGATTGCACCAAATACTGGCACAAATGGCGTGTGCTCCAATGTATAAAGTAGACTCAAGGGAGTCTGCATTATCTACGATGAATGCCTAGTTCTAGGTTGTGGCAGAGCAGCCTATGTATAAAAAATCAGGGGCTGAAAAAGGACCTGAATTGTGTCGGGGGAACCTCTGCCAAATGCAGCTTGATGGAGGTCAGTCTCTCCCGCACTGCATAATACAGGTCCCCCAATGTTTCATTTTCATTACCCCTGACATAACATAACACATTGTCATTGACATTTGCTGTCCAACCAAAGACAGATTCTTTTGCAGGGCTGGCTTAGCATGATGGGTGTGGGGATTCACTCCCTGTCTCTTTTTCACAGTTTTGTATTGAATCCCAGACTCATAAACAGTAAGAAAAGTTTTGATACCCAAAAGACTAACTGAAAAAGAAATGTATGCAGTGGTACTGCAAATTGAACTGTTTCAAACATGCATTAATACTTGCCATTATTCTACATCTTTCTATGATAACACCTATAGGTGGATTATTTTCAAACTAACCAGACCTTAAACTTTTAATTTAAAAAAAAAAAAGATATGGCTGGTGATTAGAGGGTTTTCATTAAATAAACAAAAATATCTAGTGAAACTATTCACGAACAGCTCAAAGAGTTAAATAATACTGTGTAACGTGCATATAATAGATCAGTTGCCTGATTACTAGTAATCAATCCATATAGAACTGATATAGAGAACATCAAGTAACTCAGCAATTTCACACAAGTGAGTTACAGTAGGGGCCTAATGCTAGTTATGAGATTACTGTTATATTTACAATTTTATTTACAGTTGTGGTACTCAAGAAGTTAAAAAGTATATTAGTATTAACCCATAAAGTTACCATTCAGTGTTACAAGTGTGCATAATACTTGTATTTTAAATGGATGAAAATAATGATATTTTGGAAAATAAAAATAATCATACTAATATACTATCAAACCAAATTACATTATTGCCAATACGTGGGCACTCGGATTTTGGTAAGATCATTTGTTATAGAGAATAAAAAATGATTGAAAATGATCTATACATTGTGTTAGCAAAGTTGCAAGCAAAAGTAACCACTTAATTGATGTAATGACATCTATTGAGCAGCTTTTGATACTCACTGCAGTATGTTTTTATTACCCTTTTAAACAGCAGGATTTGTTATTTGAGCGTTTTGTATAGAGAAGGGTTAAGGAGTAAAGTTCACAAAGGTGACAGTGAGCAGGAACATTCCATCGGTTTCTATGGTGACTGCGCCATGATTTAGAACTTTCCATAGAATTGCCATCTACATATATTACTGTTACAAACGAGCTATAATGTAATAACACCGTAGGAATTGGAAGGGGTAACCTTTGGCACTCGATCTCTTAAGACTACAGCTCCCATGCTGCTCAGCCAGTCAGATCACTGGCTGGGTATCATATTGGAACAATAGTCCTCAGTACCAGAGTGCCATAGATTAGCAAGCAGTGCAGTTTTAAATGCAAGCATGCTGGGCTGTATACACTGTTCTGTAATAGCAGACAATGGCACATGATTGGCTTGTACCCAAGTACGTGTGTTTCAGTCTTTGCACCCCTGGTGAAACATTGACACGGATTTGCTCCCCAGCATATGTGAGATGTTTGAGCTATTGGCCTGTCTATTTCACTTGATCATCTCGGCCTTTATGGGGGGATATATGAAGGCACCAGCCCTGGTTCACACATGTGCTGTATATATTGCTTCAGGAATTCATATTGAATATGAAGGCAATAGAAAACATGTGTTGTGCATGGCAGGCTTAGGGTGTTTATTCCCACCACTGGTCCCTCTCTTCCAAGCCAACCTGGCTGATCAATAAACTACAGATCAACAAATAGTGCAAAAAAGGAATTCTGGGACTTGTGACTCACATGATGCTCAGCTAGGTTCTTTTTAACCATGTGAGTGTCGTGGGTGGAGTAACATACCTCATTGTACACGCCATTTCCCCCCCAAGTATAATTAATGACCTACAATTCTCCTGGAGGCTATAGAAGACCAGTAATGAGTAATCGTTATTC